>CM033113.1:20311162-20352875 GCA_019321725.1 Paulownia fortunei | reverse complement strand
CAAAATAATCCCTAGCAATAAGACAAAAAAATTATTGCAAAAATTCATGAATGCAAGTGCACATTATTGTATACAAGTAATAAAGTGATGAATAAATTATTGTTCCTATGAGGATTGTTGAATTATTAAGTACTGAAATTTTGTTAACTCGAATTTTATTTGAATAAACGAAAGTAAGTATTTATGTTTATGACTACAAACTAAATTTAACTAGACTAAACAAATAATCAAAATCAACTAATGATAAAATTCAATAACTTAAAAGACTAGAGTTATGATTTCACCATAATTAATTCGAATTGAGTAATTTATCTCATCAATTTTAATTTATTTTTCAAGTGATAGTCTAGAATCCCTAAATTATCCACTAGTCTCTCCCAAGGTCTAATGAAAATATCATTAATTGCTAACCCTCTATATTTTTATGTGAATTACAACAATCAATAATTCATTAGATTTTATGAATTTCAAACAAGACTACACAAACCATATAAGTATATTTCTATCTTACATGTAATTTATAATTTCTACACATAGAACTTGACATATATATCATCTTCCAGGTCAATATTATTATTAAATTATTCAATTAGTGACCAAGTAATTGAAAACATTAAGAACAATGTAAAAAACTCAACTTGAAAATAAATCAAGAATTGAATTGATACAAATATTCAAAATATTATAACTAGATTACATCACAACCCTAGAAAACTAAATTAGTTTATGATGATAAAAATGAATAATAACTTAACAATATCCATGAACATAATTAATGAGAAAAAGAGGAAAATGAAATAAAACTTGAAAGAGGATGAGTTTCTTCTCTTATAGATGTCTTAGAAGAATTCTCTTTTCTTAATTTTCTTCTCTTGTTCTCTTCTCCTTCTTCTTTCTTGGCTTTTTTTATCTTCTCTCCCTCTCTAAAAATTCCTTAGTTGTCCGCTCGGCAGCGCCTAGGCGCTGATTGACAGGGCCATTCTGTCTAAGGAAGTGCCTACAACACCTATAGCCTTTTTAAACCAATTTTTCACTCCTTTCAATGCCAAACTGGCTTTTAGAGAACTATGTTTTATATTTCTATATCTTCATGAATCAGCTAAATATGACATATGTGGATGGAGTTATGCCTAAAATACCAAGATATGTTATACTATATATTTCTAGTCAAGTACATACTATTTAACTCGATTTTCTTATTGAAATAGAAAGAACTGAATTTCATGGTAAAAATAAAAGTTATAGATCAATCTATTAGATTTCTATTAGTTTAAGAAATAAGTCAAAATGATATTGGATAAAAATGTTATGATTGAAATACGAACACTGCCCTTAATAGCACCAAAAAATGGATTATTCTAAATTTTAATCAAGTTTTATGTTTCTTTTCATTTTTTCTTATTTTGCTATTACCTACAATATCTCAAACTAAATACATAAAAAATAATATAAACACTCAAAAATTAATTAAAAAATTAAGCAAATGGAACTCAATTAATGGGTATAAAATCCACTCATCACAGCATCTAGGTGCTGCCGAGCGGACAAGTAAGGTCAAAATGGGCATTTTGCCCTCTTTAGAACATCTTCCATATATTTTTGAGGGATCCCAATAGCCTCAAATTTAGATTTTTAGAGTGGGAGAGAAGAGAAAAGATGCCAAGAAGAAAGAAGAGAATAAGAAGATGAGAGATTTCTTCCAAAAGTTGAGAAGAAAACATCTACAAGAGAAGAAACTCATCATTTTTCAAGTTTTATTTTATTTTCCTCTTTCTCTCATTAATTATGTGTGTGAATATTGCTCATTTATCTTTCATTTTTAGCATTATGAACTAATTTATTTTTCTAGGGTTGTGATGCAATCTAATTATGATGTTTTGAATATTTGTATCAATTTAATTATTGATTTAATTTTGAAATTGAGTTTTCTACATTATTCTTAGTGCTTTCATGTTAATCATATTGATCCGAAAGGTTATATATGTGTCTAGTTCATTATGTAGAAAATCATAAATTACATGTGTGATAGGTGCATATTTTGACATATTTTTATATCAAATCCTTTATACTTTTCTTGCTTTATTCTTGTTAATATTATTGTTTTATTAATGTTTTGTGTTAAGGAATAAATTGAAGCATGTTTCCAGACTTGTGCAGTTTTTGTAATTTGAGCATAACTTCATGATCAAAAGCTCTATGGACTTGAAGCTTATTTCATTTGAAAGCAAAGAGATAGAGGTACAACTTTTATGTTGGAGGATCAGCCCAATTCAGTCGAAACTTTGTTTGGAAATTTGTTTGAATCATCTCCACACACTTCCACCATGGTTGAAAATGAAAGTGTCCAGGATGAAAATGAGAATCAACAGGTGCGTACCATGCGTTATTACTTGCAACCTCCTCGAAATTCTTCTCCTTCTTGTTTCATTTTTCCTCTAAATGCAAACAATTTTCGATTCAAGTCAGGTATGATCCCTTTACTTCCTAATTTCTATGGTTTAGACTTTGAAAGCCCTTACTTGCATTTAAAAAAAATTGATGAAGTATGTGCCACTTTTGATGTTCAAACTTGCACAAATGAGATTGTTAAGTTCAAATTATTTCCTTTCTCTTTAAAAGATAAAGCAAAAAATTGGCTTAATTCTTTAAAACCTAGGTCAATTGGCACTTGGCAAGAAATGCAAGCTGAATTCTTGAAAAAATTCTTTCCAACTCATAAAACTAATGTTTTGAAAAGACAAATTCAAAATTTTTCTCAAAATTCGAATGAAGTTTTCTTTCAATGTTGGGAAAGATTTAAAGATTTGTTGAATTCATGCCCACATCATGGTTTTGAAAAATGGCGCTTAATTAGTTTCTTTTATGAAGGTTTAACTCCTGAAACAAAACAATTTGTTGAAACAATGTGTAATGGTGAGTTTCTTGATAAGGAACCTGATGAAGCCCTAGAATATCTAGATCATTTGGTAGAAAACTCGCAATCATGGCATAGTGTTAATTCTTCCGAAGGTTCTATTAGATCTAATCTTGCTAATAGTAATAAAGGAAAATATTACCTTAGCCTAGAAGATGATTTAAATGCTAGGCTTGCTAGTTTAACAAGAAAAGTTGAAGCCATGGAACTTAAAAAAGTAAAGGAAATCAAATCTGTACAAAAGGAAGAAGTTTGTAGCAATTGTGAAATTTTGGGGCACTCCACCAATGAATGTCCAAACATTCCAGTACAAGCAAATTTTATGAACACATTCAAAAAACCTTTCCATTCTCCATATTTTGAAACTTACAATCCACAATGGAGAAATAATCCCAATTTCAGTTGGCGAAATGATAACCGTGCCCAACCACTACATTCACAAATACCACAAAACTTTAATTCTTATCCACCTCCACATACAAAATCCATTAAGGAGACTTTGCAAGTATTTATGCATGAACAAACAAACATCAATAATCAGACTTCACAAGCTATCAATGAGATCAGAAGCACACTTTCAATACTGACAACTTCTTTGCGTACTCATGAAAAAGGTAAATTTCCTGCTCAACCTCAACCTAATCCTTCTACTCAGTGTCATGTTTCTTCTTCAGGTGAAAATGCAGTCAAGGAGGCTAATTCAGTTATAACTCTTCGAAATGGAAAAGTTGTTGACAAGACTATTCATTCCAAGGAGAAAGTTTCTAATCCACCCCCAGAAATAAAAAATGGAAATAGTCTTGACGACAAAGGTAAGTTTGAAGAAGGTAAGCGTGAAAATGATGAAAAAGAAAAATATTTACCTCCAGCACCCTTTCCTCAAAGATTGCAAGCAACTCAAAAATTGAACTCAAATGCTGAAATTTATGAAATTTTTAAACTAGTCAAGATTAATATTCTATTATTGGATGCAATCAAGCAAGTTCCACCTTATGCCAAATTTTTGAAAGATTTATGTACAATCAAAAGAAAACATCATGTACAAAAGAAGGTATTTTTAACTGAAAGTGTTAGTTCAATCATTCAATAATTCACTCCATCAAAGTACAAAGATCCAGGTTGTCCAACCATTTCATGTATAATAGGAAACACTAGAATAGAGCATGCTTTGCTTGATCTTGGTGCTAGTGTAAATCTTCTACCTTTCTCAATTTATGAACAGTTAGGTTGGGAGAACTTAAAACAACTTCTGTTGTACTCCAACTAGTTGATTGTTCGATTAAAGTTCCAAAGGGGATAGTAGAAGGTGTGTTGGTACAAATTGATAAGTTTTACCTTCCAGTTGATTTCATTGTTTTGGACACAGAGCCTGTTGCACAAACACATACACAAATTCCTATCATTTTGGGTCGTCCTTTTCTTGCAACTTCAAATGCGTTGATCAATTGTAGAAATGGTATTTTGAAGTTATCATTTGGAAATATGACTTTGGAACTAAATGTGTGTAATGTTTGTATGCAACCTGCAGAAGATGTCGAAGTACATGAAGTGGATTTGATTGAAAAACTTGTTCATGAATACTTTACTACTACTAACTCTTCAGATTCTTTGGAGACTTGTTTTGAAAGTGAAAGTATTTATAGAAAGGAACAAACTAATACTATCTCTGAATTTTTGCAGGTATAAGAAAAATATTTTTGGAAGCCAAGGTTCGAAAAACTTTCATCATCAACAGAAAAATCTATTCCATCAAGTATTAAAGCTCCCGTGGTTGAATTGAAACCTTTGCCAGTTAATTTAAAATACTCTTTCTTGGGTGAGAATGAGACTTTTCCAGTAATAATTTCTTCCAAACTCGATGCATTTCAAGAAGGTAAGTTGATCAAAACTCTGAAAATACATAAGAATGCTTTAGGATGGACCATTACTGATATTAAAGGTATTAATCCTTTCATTTGCACACACAACATCTATCTAGAGGAAAATGCTAAACCATCTAGAGAAATGCAACGAAGGCTAAATCCTAATATGAAAGAAGTAGTAAGAAATGAAGTCATTAAACTCTTAGATAATGGAATCATTTATTCTATTTCTGATAGCAAATGGGTAAGTCCTACTCAAGTTGTACCTAAGAAATCTGGAGTTACTATAGTCAAGAATGAGAATGATGAATTAATTCCAACTAGTACTGTTACTGGTTGGCAAATGTACATTGACTATAGAAAACTCAACTCAGTTACTAGAAAAGATTATTTTTCATTACCTTTCATGGATCAAATTTTAGAAAGAGTTGCGGGACATAAATTTTATTGCTTTTTAGATGGATATTCTGGGTATAATCAAATTGCAATTGCATTTGAAGATCAAGAGAAAACAACTTTTATATGTTCTTTTGGTACTTTTGCATATCGAAGGATGCCTTTTGGATTATGTAATGCACCAGCTACATTGCAACGATGCATGCTTAGTATTTTTAGTGACATGGTTGAACGTTTTCTTGAAGTCTTCATGGATAATTTTTCTGTTTTTGGTAATTCATTTGATGATTGCTTATCTAATTTAGAAAATATTTTGATCAGGTGTGAAGAAAAGAATCTTGTGCTCAATTGGGAGAAATGTCACTTTATGGTAACAACTGGTATTGTTCTTGGACACATTATATCATCAGAAGGTATTGAGGTTGATAAATCTAAAATTGAGTTAATTGCCAATTTGCCAACACCAAAGACTGTGAAGGAGATTAGATCATTTTTAGGACATACTGGTTTTTATAGAAGATTTTAGTATAATATCTAAACCTTTGTGTATTTTTCTAACAAAAGACACTATTTTTGAATGGACTGAAAATTGTGAAAATGCTTTTGTTAAGCTTAAAAGCATGCTTACGTCTGCTCCAATCATGCATCATCCAGATTGGACTTTACCTTTTGAAATAATGTGTGATGCTAGTGATTATGCTGTTGGAGCTGTCTTGGGACAAAGAAAAGATGAAAAACCATATGTTATTTACTATACAAGTAAAACTTTAAATGGTGCTCAATTGAATTATACAACAACTGAAAAAGAATTACTTGTTGTAATTTTTGCATTGGATAAATTTCGATCTTATCTTGTTGGCTCACCAATTGTTGTTTTCAGTGATCATGCAACTTTGAAATATCTTTTGTTAAGAAAAGATGCTAAACCAAGACTGATTAGGTGGATTCTCTTACTCCAAGAATTTAATGTTACTATTCGAGATAAAAAGGGAGTAGAGAATGTAGTGGCTGATCATTTGTCGAGATGTGTTTGTGATGACTCGTTTCAAACCACACCTATTAATGACACTTTCCCTGATGAACAACTATTTAATGTTTCTATTTTACCTTGGTTTGCTGACATTGTTAATTTTCTTGTGACAGGAAAGATGCCATTGCATTGGAACTCTCAAGACAAAAAGAAGTTTTTGACTGAGGTTAAAAATTTTTATTGGGATGATCCATACCTATTCAAATATTGTCCAGATCAAATCTTTCAAAGATGTGTGCCTGATAATGAGATAGGTAATATTGTCAAATTTTGTCATTCAGAAGCATGTGGTGGTCATTTTTCTGTAAAGAAAACTACTACAAAAATCTTGCAATGTGGATTTTATTGGCCAACTCTTTTCAAAGATACTTATACTTTCTGCAAAAGTTGTGAAAATTGTCAAAAGTTAGGGTCCCTTTCAAAGAGAAATATGATGCCCCTACACCCTATCTTAGTGATTGAAATTTTTGACTGTTGGGGTATTGATTTTATGGGGCCATTTCCATTATCATTTGGTTTTCTTTACATATTGGTTGCCATAGATTATATTTCAAAATAGATCGAGGCAATTCCTTATTGAAACAATGATCACAAAATAGTGATAAAATTTTTGAAAGAAAATATTTTAAGTCGATTTGGAATTCCTAGATCTATTATCAGTGATGGGAAAAAATATTTTATAACAAAGTTTTCAGAACTTTAATGAAGAAATATGGAATCATACATAAAGTTGCAACCCTTTATCACCCTCAGACAAATGGACAAGTTGAACTTGCAAATAGGGAGATAAAACAAATTTTGGAGAAAACAGTTAACCCAAACCGTAAAGATTGGTCTCTTAGACTTACCGATACACTTTGGGTATACAGAACTGCTTTCAAAACATCATTAGGCATGCCTCCTTAGAGGATAGTTTATGGAAAACCTTGTCATTTACCTGTTGAACTTGAACATAAAGCTTATTGGGCAATCAAAATGTTTAACTTCAATGTTGATGAAGCTTCAAAATTACACAAATTGCAAATCAATGAACTTCAAGAACTGAGAAATGATGCATATGAGAATTCTAAAATTTATAAATCAAGAATCAAAGATTTTCATGATAATAAAATTTTAAGAAAAATATTTGAGGTTGGTAAAAAAGTTTTGCTTTATAAGTCTCGATTGCATTTATTTCCTGGAAAATTGAGATTAAGGTGGAGTGGTCCTTTTGTTGTAAAAAAAGTATATCCTTATGGGGCAATTGACATTGAGAATCCTAGAAATGGTAACATATTTAAAGTAAATGGACAAAGAGTTAAACCATTTCTAGAAAATCAATTTTCACAAGAGGAAATTCTTTTTCTTTCTAACCCTTGTTATGATTAGTGTTGTATATACTCATTTTTCTCTGACATTATTTCTTCTTCTTCTTCTTCTTTTATTTTTTTTCTTTTCCCGGTTAAATGGCGGATAACGGTACTCCGTGGCTATAAAAGTCGGACTTGTCAGTTTCCCAAATAACTGAAATCTTTGTACAAATTTTCTTTATTTTTCTCATTCTCTTTTTTTTTTTTCAAAATGGGTGACATTTTTTTAACTCTCAAGAAGCGATTTCCTTTTCTTCCTAAAAATGCAATTTTGAAAATATTTAAAATCAGGATTGAAAGATTGAGGATGCTTATACACAAGGGCATTCCGGAGGATATACGATGGATAATTGAAGCAAAGGTAAGGGCAAGTGAGTTTTTACATGAGTTTCCAGATTTGCTTACTAGATACATGTCTGGTTTTGGTAAAAGCATATATTCAAAAAAATGAAGGGCGAAAAAAATGAAAGTTTGTCATATTTGTGCTAGATGGACTTGCAACACAAAGTGTCGTTCTTTAGGAATGGTCTCTAAAATCGAGAAGATAAACTTAAATTCATTATAGATGGACTGAGTAAGGAGTCTTTAGATCATATTATATTGACTCTTGAGACGCATTCATGTGGATTGGTACAACGTGCAATTCTTGATTTATGGGATTGTTTTCGAAATGAATATGAGCTTTATAGTCTTGGGAATCTGACATTAAAAGACCCTGTTTGTCAGTTTATAAGAAAACTGGATGGGAAGCATATTCTCGACCTATAGAGGGCGTTTAAGCCGTTACTGGACGTAAAACCAGAGGAAGATGTGGGCCACAATCACAACTACATGTACATACACGTTTAGTAGGTAATTTTTAAATTTCGTATGTGTCTTTATTTTCAACCTTTTTGACAAAAAAAAAAGACATGCAATAAATGCATTTCCTGTTCACACCTCAATAAATATCACCGTACTCACTCTATTTTTGCACAACTTATTTTCAAAAGAAAAAAAAAATAGAAGTTTCTTCAACTCGCAAATTTAAGTCCATTTGTGTTTTTTGTGGATCCAATCTAGGTAAAAATGGTGAGTTTATAGGGCAGCTAATAACCTTAGTAGAACTTTAGCAGAAAGAAAAATTCATTTAGTGTATGAGGGAGGTAGTTTGGGGTTAATAGGGAGTGTTGCTATTTCAGCTTATGTAGGAGGTGTTAAAGTTATGGGAGTTATCCCAAAATCTTTAACAGTACAAAATATCACAGGTATGACCATTGGAGATGAGCTAAAAGTGTCACATATTTAGGACAGAATGCCTAACATGTTAAATAATGCGGATGCATTCATCATTCTACCTGGCGGTTTTAGTACACTGGAGGAATTATTCCAAATTGTCTCTTAAGCACAACTCAACATTCACCAAAAACCTGTAGGTATTCTTAATGTTTATGTTTTTATGATGGTTTGCTATCTTTTGTAGATTATGCTGTGAAAAAAGGTTTTATTTAAACTTCTGCGAGAAGAATCATCATTTCTGCTCGACACCTGACCAGCTGATTGATCAACTTCTAGCATATGTGTTAAAACCTGATCCAACCTTGACCAATGTGGATTGGTCCAACAGGAACAATGGTCAAAAACGCAAATTGAATTTGACTCTCAGTCTGTGATACTTATTGTTAATGATTTTATCTAATAGTATGTGTTTTTTTTTTTTTGGTTGTTGTTGTTTCAGCTTTAATAGCCGCATTTCAGGTGATATCTTTCAAACTCTAATTTTCTATTTTTGACATTGGGACAATGTCTCGATTAGGTTGGGGGAGGGATAATTGATATCATGACTTGTATATTCAATGTGTGTTTTTCTAGTATTTAAAAAAAAAAAAAATATAAATCAAGCTTGTTTTTTTATAGGTCCGTTGAAAGCATGAAAAAAAGGTAGCTGAGTAAAGGGTAATTGTAACACTCTTGAGACGCATCTATTTTTTTTTGCATAACATGGCAGGTTTGTAAAATTTTTAACTAATGTTTGTGAATTATCAATTTTTTCTTTATAGGTTCTTTCAACTTCAATGATTAAAATTAAGCTTGAATAATATGGTTTGATTGATGATAAGTGTTGTTTTGGACTTTGATGTTGTTATTTGGTTAATATATTTTTGCGATAATTATACTCAAATTTTATTTTGCACAAATAGTTATGTTATTTAGTGTGAAGACAATCATGTCAAAATAGATAGTTCTTATGCCCTTACTCTAATCATCACTTGAATCTTCAACATGTAGGGGTTGAGTATTAGAACTTTTACTTTTGGTCTGTCGAGGCGAACGACTGATAGTGCACCACTAGAAAAATAATTAAGGTATTAGGCTTTCTAGTACCATTGCCAAATTAGCTTGTTCCCTATATGATGTTTCAAGAAAACGTCCCCTAGTAAACCACTTTGAGCCTTACAATAAAATTAATTTTTTTTTTGTAACCATATTTTTTACCTAGCCTAAATACACTATTATCTAACCATTGTTCTAAAAATGATTGGAGATTAATAGACATTCAATTGATAGCTTGAACTTACAAAAGAAATTTAGGTTGGAATAGAAGATAAGTGTGGGGGAGTTTCTTTTAAAAAAAAAAGAAAAAGAAAAAGAAAAAACAATAAAAAAAAAAGTTGCAAAGTGCTACAAGTTGCAACTAAAAATGAGATGTTGCAAGATGAATAAGAGGGTCCAATTCAATAACAATAGACTCCAGTGTGAAATTGTGGAGTTGGAGAATTCTTCATCGATAAATTTTATGTCTCTAATTCCATGAAGTTTTTAACCTTTGTTGCATCCTATCCTTTTATTTCTTAGCTACATTACCACCCTTTGCCCCATTACAACCATTGTTGAAGACCTTTTGATTTCGTGTGGTGCCTTCAGTGTAGTGGAGATTTGCACCAAAGGAAAAACCTATGATGTTTAACTTTTCTGTTAGAGATTGAGTGATGGTTTTTGAGGTTTTATGAATTCACTTATTTGAAACATGCATAGTTTCATCACTATTGACATTAACTGTCTACACACATACTTGAATATGATTATTATGGAAATGTATTGATTTTTGAATGACAAAAGAGTTAAACTCAACACTTGTTTGATTTTATTTCCATATTACTTTGTTGTTTCATGAGAATAAAAGTTGGAAGATAGTTATTATAGGTGTTTATAGGTATCACTGCTGGAAACCTTCACGAGACTACAACTCGTCCTCTATGGGCCACCTAGGGGATTAAAGGCTTGTTGCATATGCTAAATGCAATCGTGATTTCCTACGAAAGTGGATTAGTTTATATTATTTTAAACTTGCTCGAGGACAAGCAAGGGTTAAGTGTGGGGTAATTTGATAGGTGCATATTTTGACATATTTTTATATCAAATCCTTTATACTTTTCTTACTTTATTCTTGTTAATATTATTGTTTTATTAATGTTTTGTGTTAGGGAATAAATTGAAGCATGTTTCCAGACTTGTGCAGTTTTTGTAATTTGAGCATAACTTCATGATCAAAAGCTCTATGGACCTGAAGCTTGTTTATTTGAAAGCAAAGAGATAGAGGTACAACTTTTATGTTGGAGGATCAGCTCAATTCAGTCTTGATGATAGCAGAAAATTCGTCAAAGTAAATACACAAAATGGATCACCAAAATTCGGATCAAAGTTCAGCCCAGTATTGACTTATTTTACCAATTCGGTTATATATCTTGAGCCTAAATTTATTTAGTCTGAAATTAGGATATGTTATACCTAAGAGGTAAATAAACAAGTTTTTTGAAGACAAGATGGTGTGAAAATGTGTCGAAATGGTAAAACCATAGGCTGCAAGTTGCTGCTGATGTTACAGGGCGGCTCTTGGACATGACTCGGTAATTTAACCATATCTCCTTCATCCGATCGTCAAATTTGACAAACGATATATGAAAATATATTAGCACTGAAAGATCTACAATATTTATTCTTCACATATCTTTAAAATCGGGCTGTATCTAATCAAAAAATATAATTCAATTCAATGGATGAGAAATTTGTGTAACAACTTACCAACTCTTGGCAACTAGCATACCACTTGATTAACCCCTCCATTATTTGTTTGGCCTCTAGCTTACTCCAAGTACTATAAATAGACCATGTATTAAGTTTGTAAGAGGAGGGGGGTAGAGGGTTTCTTTAGGCTAAGTTATCTAGTTTGTATGTTTTCAAGTATTGTAAGTTTTCTAGTAGTAATAGAAATGCATTCTCTAGTTTCTCTTATATTTTTAGTCTTTGTTACTTTTATTATGTCTTTCTAAATTTTATTTTGCTGAGGAAGGGTGAATCTCTTGATGTAGGAAGAGAATAGGTTATAAGGGTAGAAATTGTTTAAGTATGTTGTATTATTATTTTTATTTTTGATCTAAACCCTACTTGTTTTGTAGTGATTCTTGATTTATGTATCTCCAATGGCACAACAAATACTTGGGTTCATTTAGCTTATTGTACGGTTTTACCCCACCGACTGCTAATGTGAAACCTTGATTTGTTGTTGACGAAGATGTACATAAATGCTTGATCACATAAATAAGTCTTGACGTTAAGAGATAATTTACAATAGTAAGACAATATCATGATTACCTTATTGCATGAGTTACTTGATAATATCTTCCCATTGAACCTTCTTCATTATGTATGTATTCCAATTGTGGCAATTAATAGAGGTAAAAAGAATAAATAACCATTTTTTTATCCAAAACTCAAGAGTGGATCCCTAATCCACAGTACTTTTATTACTTCGGTTTTTCTTTAGTTACATCATACATTAATTGTTCATATATTTTGATTCACATAAACTCCATCTTTTTAGAAATATAAACTTGAATTCTTCAAACAACTTCCCTATGGATCGACCTCGGATTCACGAGAAATTTATTATTTACTATAACCTGCACTTGGTTTGCAACCTTAAAGTTGTAGCAATGTGAGATAGGAATATACTTACATGATTTGTATAGACTTGTGTGAGATCCATAAAACCTAATGAATTATTAATTATTGTAATTCACATGGGAATATAGTGAATTATCAATTGATGATATTTTCATTAGACCTTGGGAGAGACTAGTGAATAATTTTGGAATTCTCGACTATCACTTGAAAAATAAATTGAGATTAATACGATAAATTATTTAATTCGGATTAATTATAGTAAAATCATAACCCTAAACTTTAAGTTTTTGAATTTCATCATTAGTTGATTTTGATTATTAGTTAGTTTAGGTAGACTTAGTTTGTAATCATAAACACCCATTTTCGTTTATTCAAATAAAATTAGAGTTAACATAATTTCGTTATTTAATAATTCAACAGTTCTCGTAGGAACGATACTTTACTCATTATTTTATTACTTGTTAATAATGACAACGTGTACTTGCGTTCACTAAAATCCACATCATCCTCCAAAATTGAGATGTCCAAACCTCAAATGCCATAGCCACGATAAATCTTTATAGCACACCTTGAAACATTTAGCCACATCTATTTGAATCTTAAGTAGAAATATTCTATTTCTTGACATTGATACCATTGCAATCTAGTTATTCACATTATCTCTTATAGAAAGGTTGTTGTTGTTTAAGTGAATATCATAATTTTTTTTTAAGAGTTGTTCCAAACTTAAAATATTTGTTTTCATGTTAGGTACATAATAAACATTTGAAATAAATTGATATCTCCTATCTTTCAAGTGAATAAGAATTTTACCTCTTTATTTTACCGTTACATTGGAATCATCACCGAAAAAGACATTCTCGCATATTGATTCGTCAAGTTCTACGAACATTGATCATTTCCACACATATGATTGCTAGTACTAGTGTCAAGCTACCATGCTTTTTTTGCCCTTCATTATTGTCGTTGTGTGCTAATAACAAAACATTGCCTCCATCTTCTTTATTTTCTTCTACAAAATTGGCTTTCTCATTTACTTTAATATTGAAGTTTCTGCAATCTTTAGCATAATGCCCAAACTTCTGACAATCATAACATCGAACTTGAGATTTGTCATACCTCAAGTTTGAATTGTATCTGCCACGACCCCTCGTAGAGCTTTCGGCTTTCTCATAGTTGTTGTTTATTATTGAAATTCTAACCTCATCTATAACCACGACAACAACCCCGTCCTTGTCCATGATCTTTTGCACATTGGCTTCTATTATTGTTGAATGTTTCTTCATTATTGGTTCGTTAGACTTCTACTTAAGGAGTTGATCAACAACAAATTTTTTTCTTTTTCTTTTCTTTGTAAGCTTGCAGCGAACCCAAGAGTTGTTCAATCATCAATGTTTCTAAATCTTTAATTTCTTCGATAATAGTTGTGATACTTTCAATCTTCGCATCTAGATCAAGGACACAAAAATTTTGGAAATAAGCCCCCCAAAAAATTCATTTTCTTCGTCTAAAATAATTCAAATCAATTGTTTATTCTCTCCCTATCTCATTATCTTTCAAAATAATCTTTGATTATTTATGAGCTCCTTGCTATTCTTTGAAAAATAATATAGTCAAGTTTTTAGTTCGCCCAATAAATTAGTATAGTATTGTATTAATCTTGTAAGAAGTTGAGTATTTTAAAAAAGATAAATTAAAGTTCCTATAACATCAGTATAGAAAGAAATCTGTTTAAGGAGATTTATTTCGTGGATATCTCACTTTAATTCTTGATATAATTAAATATCGACATTGTATATACTCCAACAATCAAAACTTAATAAATAATCTATGCACACCTTACACACTTTCATTCGACAAAAGTGTTTCTCATGATCATGCTTTATACTAATTGAACACAACGCATAAAAAAAGATGAAAATGGAAGAATATTCACTTTGGATAAACCAGGCTCAAAGAATGGTACTTGGTTCTTTGGTGTTTATACAATCTAAGGAACAACCCTCCATGTTAAATGAGGCTTACTATAGCTAGACTATCCACAAGCAATCAAGAACTGAAAATAGCTGTTTGCTAAAACTGAAAAGCAGTAGCTGCAAACTTTTCTTAATGGTTGATAGAAGAATCAGAGATTCCCAAACACTCTTGTCGTCAGATGAAAATGCCGTTATAAAAGCTATTCAAGCCACTCATGGCCTAGATGACTTTACTTTCAGCATACTATTTGGTTCACTATAATCGGAGAGGTATACGCAGCGGAAATTAAAATTTTTATCAAACATAAATTTAACCCCTTTAATTTGAAAGCGATTTTAACGATCGCGCTTATTTAAGTGAATATATAAATAAATATAAAATCAGATTATACCTTTCGTCCACTCTGGTTGTTGTAAGGAATGAACCAATCAATTGCTTATCCTGGACTATAAGAACTCGCAGGGATCCAAGTGTCTCCCCTTTATCAACTCCACGATATGGAAGAATAACACAATCAAAAGGATTCGCTAGTATCCTTTTAATTGTTTACTAATCTAGAACCGGAGTATATTTTTAAGAACAATAAAGATTGATTCTTTAAGTTTTTGAAATAATAATATGAAGAGAATAACAAGAAATTGATTTTCTTTTTCTTTCTTTTCTTTCTTGGAGAGTAAAAATAGAAGACTTTTAAACAAAATAATTTTTGCTCAAAATTTTTTGAATTGTTTTATGTAATTGTCATCCCTCATATATATAGGGCTGAAAATTTTAATCATTTTCCAACTCTTGGAAAGTTTTTCAATTTTGAACTACTTCAAAACCTTATCTTGGAAGGATTCCAAATCTTCCAAGAACTCCTCTTTTTCTCTCTCCTATTATATGTGGACTAATTTGAAACTATATTAATCATCAAAATTGTCTACTACATTGTTGATATTAATTTGAACTCTTTAAATAATATCAAGATAGATATATATCATATATTATATACTATAATTATATTTATACATAAATTAAATCTTAGTGGCCTATTTTATCCATAAAATTGGTCACTTATATTTATTTATCTATAAATATGTTAATTAAATAAATCATATTTATTTAATTTATTCTTTTCATACTTTAGTGGGCTTCTTAAGTGATCCACATTTATTTTGGGTTTGGACTCAAAAATCCCCAAATCAATTCAATTGATTCAATCCCAATTTAATCAATCTAATTGATTAATTTAATTTACTCCAATTGGGCTTTTTAATTAAAATTAGGTCCAATTAAATAATCCAATTACTTAATTGAATAATTTAATTTAACTATTAAATTAAATAGAACCCTTAATTAATTAATTGATCAGTATTAATTAATTAATTTCCAACCATTGGATAAAATCTAAAATTAGAAATATTACTTTTCATAAAGTTGTGTGACCCTCTTAAGTTCACTACTAAACTAGTAGTGGGTTTGTAATATTTGCAACTTATGAATAACAATTATTCTAATTAATTAATCCAATTAAATAATCCGCTTGGAATCAACTCTTTAATTCTAAGAACTTCACTATCCATGAAAACACCTAGCAAGTAATCATAGCAAACTAGTGTTAGGTGAAATAACGAGTAAACCTATTTCAGTTGCGAGTACCATACACGTACGGTCCTTTCGATAGCTAATCTCCTGATTGAATCTAAGGCATAGATTATAAGTTGAAACCCTAAATGATTAAATAACTGTGATCTATTTCAAGTTTCAATGATTTTTGATGAATCACAATTCATACTGCTTTGGCCAAGTCTTTGAATCACGAGCTATGTAAACACAAGAGATTTTCTTGTTTAAAAAGACAAGTGTCGAATTCTATGTTGGCCACTGACAAACCTCCATGCACACCAGTGTAACACCCAACATACCCCCTTTGTGATTGTCAAGCAATCAGAAGATATATCAAAGTGCTGCAGGATGTACACAAGGCTACCATCGTGTCTCAAGTCTGAGAATAGTCGTGTACTATCGCAACACATAAATTCTTATTTCGATGGGCAAAACCCTCCAACTAAGAATTTCTTATGAGCCATATTCGGTGTACTTGTTCCCTAACAAGCACCCACATACATGCACTTACGTCTCTACGCTAATGCCAATGGAATGTGATATCCTCGTCTCACGAGCATGCATTATATGTACGAGTCTTACTGAGCTATTTGATGTCCCATCTCAAAAAGCTCTCGACTCGAAATTTATTTAAGACCAAAGCCTTAGAGGCATGTTCTATGATCGCCATCATATGCGCGACCATGCCCATAGTTAAATTTGGTTTAAGGACTTTATCTAATGTGCAGAATAAAAAATGCAAGACATAAGATAAAGAAAATGCATTTTTATTAATATATTCCCAATAAGATTGTCTTTACAAAAGCAAAAGAGTATAATACACCCAATCTAATTGGGGCGTTGGACATCCTACTCTAACAATCTCCCATTTGCCCTAACTCCAATTGCCCATGTATCTAAGGCCCATCTTCTCAAGATGTCCGTCGAATATCTTCTGTGCTAAGGGCTTAGTAAGTGGTCTGCTACATTTCTGTTGAGGCAACTCGATCCACAATGATGTCGTCTCTACCAATAATCTCTCTGATCAAGTGATATCGTCTCATTATGTGCTTGGATCTTTGATGAGATCTTGCTCTTTTGCTTGCGCAATAGCTCCATTATTATCTCAGTAAATCATAACTGGATCAACAATGGATGGAATTACATCCAACCCTTGGATGAAATTTCTAATCCAAACAGCTTCTTTTGCTGCATTTGATGCAGCAATATATTCAGCTTCGGTGGTAGAGTCTGCAGTCGTCTCTTGCTTGAAACTCTTCCAACTGACCGCACCACCATTCAAGGTGAATATGTATCCGGACATAGACTTTGAGTCATCTATATCGGACTGAAAACTAGAGTCTGTATATCCCTCCAGTTTTAGTTCTCCATTGCCGTATATCAGAAAGATATCCTTAGTCCTTCTCAAGTACTTGAGGATCATCTTAACGATTTCCAGTGTTCTTTCCTTGGATTGGACTGATATCTGTTCGTGACACTCAGAGCATGTGCTATATCAGGCCTTGTACATAACATTGCATACATTATGCTCCTATTGCAGAAGCATAAGGTATGCGAGCCATCTTTTCTCTCTCTTCAGGTGTCTTAGGAGATATAACTTTAGAGAGTGAAACCCCATGACTCATAGGCAGGAATCCTCTCTTGGATTCCTCCATGCTAAACCTTTTTAGCACTTTGTCTATGTACATGGACTGGGATAGTCCGATCATCCTTCTGGATCTATCTCTATAGATCTTTATCCCTAGGATAAAAGATGCATCTCCCAAGTCCTTTAGGAAAACTGATTAGATAACCAAGTCCTCGTTGACTGCAACATCCCTACATCATTCCCAATGAGTAGGATGTCATCAACGTAGAGCACAACAAATGTAACTGCACTCCCACTAACCTTCTTGTAGACAAATGGTTCACTCGGGTTCTTATGAAAGTCAAACATTTTGATTGTTTCATCAAACCGGATGTTCCAACTCCTTGAAGCTTGTTTGAGTCCATAAATAGATCTCTGGAGCTTGCAAACCTTTTGCTCGCTCCCGCTGGATATGAAGCCTTCTGGCTGCTTCATATAGATCTCTTCCTTAATGTTTCCATTAAGAAAAGCGGTCTTCACATCCATTTGCCATATCTCATAGTCATAATATGCAGATATGGCTAATAGTATCCGTATGGATTTAAGCATCGCTACTGGTGAAAAAGTTTCCTCATAATCAATTCCTTGCTTCTGAGTATAACCTTTTGCTACCAATCGTGCCTTATAGGTCGCTACCTCTCCATCTACTCCAAGCTTCTGCTTGTAGACCCATTTGTAGCCAATGAGAATAATTTCCTGTGTGGGTCCACCAAAGTCCATACCTTGTTGGAGTACATAGAGTCCATTTCGGACTGCATAGCTTCTTGCCACTTCTTCGAGTCGATGTCAGACATCGCCTCTCCATAGCTTCTTGGATCATTATCCAAGGGAAGTTCCTCTTCTTTGTTCTCTAACAACAAGTTGTACCTCTTAGGTACCCTTGAGACCCTTTCGCATCTTCGAAAAGATTGTGCCTTAGAGGGTCCAGCATCAGCTGGTGTACCATTTACTACGTCAGTTGGGGTGTTCTGTGGTTCTTGAACCTCTTCAAGTTCTATGACATTGCCACTTTCATCTGAAAGAAATTCTTCTTCAAGGAAGGTAGCATTCCTCGAAACAAACACCCTTTGTTCCGTGGCATCATAGAAATAGTATCCAATAGACTCTTTTGGATACCCCACAAACTTGCATAAGCTGGATCTCATATCCAACTTATCTCCCACTAGCTGCTTCACATAAGCAGCACACCCCCATACCCTAAGGTATTTATAGGAAGGTGTCTTTCCATACCACATCTCATATGGTGTTTTGGGCGGTTTAGATGGCACCCTATTTAATAGGTATGCCATCGTTTCTAAGGCATAGCCCCAGAATGAAAAAGGTAATGAAGTGAAGCTCATCATAGATCGAACCATGTCCAACAAGGTTCGATTCCTGCATTCCGCAACTCCGTTGAGTTGGGGAGTAGCAGGAGGAGTCCACTGTGAGAGAATCCCATTCTCTTTTAGATAATCTAAAATTTTGTGCTTAAGTATTCACCTCCTCGATCAGATCGAAGAGTTTTTATACTTAATCCAGTTTGTTTCTCTACTTCAGTTCTGAATTTTTTGAACTTTTCAAATACTTCAGACTTGTACCTTAAAAGGTACACATAACCATACTAGAGAAGTCATCAGTAAAGGTTAAGAAGTAGTTATAGTTCCCACGGGCACTAACATTTAGTGGCCCACATACATCTGTATGGATCAAATCCAATAGATGCTTGGCTCGCTCCACTTGTCCAACAAATGGAGATTTGGTCATCTTTCCTTTGAGGCAGGATTCACAAGTTGTAGTTCTTGCTCTTTCATTAGATCAAGCAATTGTGCCAATTTGTTAATCCTTTTCTCAGAAATATGTCCTAATCTTGCGTGCCACAAGCTCATGGAACTGATTATCTAATTTTCTTTTATTTTGTTGAATTGTGAAAATGGGGTTATGGGGAGTAATAGTATATAAACAATTCGTCAAAGAACCAGAATATATAAAATCAGAACGTTTGAAAATGAAATAATTTCCATTCTCAATGGTAAATCTAAAACCTTCTCTATCCAAAATTGGAATAGAGATAATGTTCTTAATAATATCTAGAACAAAAAGACAATTATTTAAAACTATTACATAACCATTCTCTAAAACCAGATTAACGGTCCCTATAGCTAATGCAGCAACTCTTGCTCCATTTCCATCCTAAGGACCGTCTCTCCTCCATCCAGCTTCCTACTTCTTGCCATCATCTGCAAATCATTGCAAATATGTGAGCCACAACCGGTATCTAATACCCAAGAAGTATTGTTAACCGACAAGTTAACTTCAACAAAATATATACCTGAACTCTTCAGGCTTGCAAGATACTCCTTGCAATTCTTTTCCAGTGCCCTGGTTTGCCGCAGTAATGGCACTTGTCATTGGCTTGAGAAGAAACCTTTTTGACACCGCCCTTAGCTTTCAGCTTGTTGGGTTTAGAGGAACCTTTTCTTTCTTTTTCCTTTCTTGGGCTTTTTAGCCTTTGATCCGGAAGAAGATCCAACAAGCAAAACTGGCTTGTCCTTTTTCATGGTGGACTTAGCCGTCTTTAACATGTTCACAAGCTCAGCGAGACTAGTCTCCATATTGTGCATGTTAAAGTTGACAACAAAGGTGTCAAATGATGGAGGCAGAGACTGTAGTAGAAGGTTCGTATAGAGTTCGTTCTCTATAACGACTCCAAGAGACGCCAGCTTTTCAATAAGGGCTATCATCTTCAATCCATGATCATGGACTGAAGAGCCCTCAGTCATACGACATCTGAAAAGCTCTTTTGAGATCTGATATCTCATCTGCCGAGTTCTTTCACCATACAACTCTTGTAGGTGAATGAGGATCCCATAAGCAGTTCTCGTTCTACCTCTGCAGCTCATTTGACATCGATGCCAGCATGTAGCATCGAGCCTGCAGATTGTCATCAACATGACGTAAGTAATCTGCATAATCCTTTGAAGTAATATCCTCCGATGGTACCGAAAGAGGCGCAGTGTCAAGGACATATGCCCTCTTCTCCGATTGAAGAACTATCTTCAGGTTTCTTAGCCAATCGACAAAGTTAGGTCTAGTTAATTTGTTGTGTTCAAGGATTGTTGCAAGTGGATTCTTTGTCATTTTAGTAGAATAATCTACAAAACATGCACGAAGCAGAAAATGAGTAAACTATGGAAAAATATATTCATTTAATATAAGGTATTTAATACTAAATGTCTCCCACTATTTTTTTCGAATTCCATCACCCCTAATGGAATTTGGGAAATCAAATTTTCTAGTGAGCTTGAGGTCCAATGGAAATATTTCACACCCCAATTTTATGAGCCCATAAAATATTTTTATCGGTAGTCAACTTTTTGACGATTGTATCACTATACAACCCTCAAGTTTGTTTTACCTCACTTCTTCTCATATACTCCAATTATATGAGCCCATATGATACTAAGTGTCAAACAATACCCATTAAACATTTGTGTAGATAGAGCATCAAGATGTCCCATGACTCATGGCTACCATAATGACGATTCCATCCCATGAGCATCTCAATGCTTGGTAGAGATCACAGCTTTCCAACACAAGACCACCCTACGACTCATGGTCAGTGATCAAGTATGGTAGCGGTCATCATGTCTCTATCTTTGATGGTAAGTATGGAACGATAGGTCCTACCTAACTTGTCCATTTTTGTTTGAAATCGAATTTTTAAAAAATTCTTTTACTTAATTTTAATAAATTAAGTGGAGTTTAATTTTATCCAAGACCTCATCATAATTTAAATTAGGTTGGTTATTTAATGCATGACATCATAATATCATTCTGCAAGTATAAAAGCATTAAATAAAATCCTAAGCATGCATCTAATACATACTTAAATAAATGGATGATCATGAACCAGTCCTATGCGGTCCATTTGAGCAAAAAATAGACCTAAGGTCAATCTATGGTAATAAAATGAAACAGACCCTATTCTATTACATAATTGTATCCCATACAAACATGAGTCTTCTTTTTTATTCTCCTTCGTCTTCCAAAGAAAAAGAAAAACCTTACCATCTATTCTACTCTCTTTACAGAAAATAAAATAACTTACATAAATGAAATAAGAGTCTCGCAGGCCCCATTTTAAAACCCAAAAATATTAAATAAAATTAATCACATTGGTCCAATGGCTCATGATCATCCCATACATGCTTAACATCATATGTAATTATCAAAACATGTAAATTTACCAAATTGTTAAACGCAAATTTTCTTTTAACTTGATATAATTTTTAATTGCTTGAAAAATAATTTTTCTTTGAAAAATAATTTTTCAGAAATAATTAAAATTAACATTTAATTTTAATATTCCAAAAAATAAAAAATAAAAAATAAAAAAAAGGACCCGGAATGACACGACGAGCAGCACCACTGCTGCCCGTCGAGCGCTCACCGGGTGCCCGCTGTCGAGTGCCGAGAGCTGGGCGCCCAGTGTCGGGTGACGGTGATGGGTGACGGGTGACGGGCGCTGGGTGCCTGCGCGCGCTCGACGCCCGTGTCATCAATTTTTTTTTATTTTCATATTTAAACAATTTAAATAAGCAATTAAAATTATTCTAATTAATGCGCGCGCCCGACGCCTGTGTCATCAATTTTTTTTTTTTTTTTTATTTTTTTATTTTCATATTTAAACAATTAAAAATATTCCAATTAAAAATTTCTAAAAATATGCAAAATCAAATTTTACATAATTAACATGAATTTAAATAATTTAAAAACATGTATTCATAAATCCAAAATCACTAAATAAGCAAAACCGTGCCTCTGATACCATTGTTTGGTTCGCTATAATCGCAGGGGTATATACAGCGAAAAATTAAAATTTTTATCAAACATAAATTTAACCCCTTTGATTTGAAAGCGATTTTAATGATCGTGCTTATTCAAGTGAATATATAAATAAATATAAAATTAGATTATACCTTTCGTGCACTCCGATTGTTGTAGGGAATGAAGCAATCAATTGCTTATCCTGAACTATCAGAACTTGCAGGGATCCAAGTGTCTTCCCTCTATCAGGTCCACAATACGGAAGAGCAATACCAATCAAAATGATTCGCTAGCATCCTTTTAATTATTTACTAATCTAGAACCGGAGTATATTTTCAAGAACAATAAAGATTGATTATTTAAGTTTTTGAAACAATAATATGAAGAGAATAACAAGAAACTGATTTTCTTTTTCTTTTTTTTCTTTTCTTGGAGAGTAAAAATAGAAGACTTTTAAACAAAATAATTTTTGCTCAAAATTTTTTGAATTATTTTATGTAATTTTCATCCCTCATATATATAGGGCTGAAAATTTTAATCATTTTTCAACTTTTGGAAAGTTTTTCAATTTTAAACTACTTCAAAACCTTATCTTGGAAAGATTTCAAATCTTTCAAAAACTCTTATCTTTTTCTCTCTTCTATTGTATGTGGACTAATTTGAAACTACATTAATTATCAAAATTGTCTACATACATTATTGATATTAATTTGAACTCTTCAAATAATATCAAGATAGATATATATCACATATATATACTATAATTATATTTATACATAAATTAAATCTTAGTGGCCTATTTTATCCATAAAATTGGTCACTTATATTTATTTATCTATAAATATGTTAATTAAATAAATCATATTTATTTAATTTATTCTTTTCATACTTTAGTGGGCTTCTTAAGTGATCCACATTTATTTTGGGTTTGGACTCAAAAATCCCCAAATCAATTCAATTGATTCAATTCCAATTTAATCAATCTAATTGATTAATTTAATTTACTCCAATTGGGTTTCTTAATCAAATTAGGTCCAATTAAATAATTCAATTAGTTAATTGAATAATTTAATTTAACCATTAAATAAAATAGAACCCTTAATTAATTAGTTGATCAGTATTAATTAATTAATTTTCAACCATTGGATAAAATTTAAAATTAGAAATGTTACTTTCCATAAAGATGTGTGACCCTATTAGGTTCACTACTAAACTAGTAGTGGGTTTGTAATATTTGCAACTTATGAATAACAATTATTCCAATTAATTAATCCGCTTGGAATCAACTCTTTAATTCTAAGAACTTCACTATCCATGAAAACACCTAACAAGTAATCATAGTAAACTAGTCTTAGGTGAAATAACGAGTAAACCTATTTCAGTTGTAAGTACCATACACGTACGGTCCTTTCGACAGCTAATCTCCTGATTGAATCTAAGGCATGGATTATACGTCGAAACCCTAAATGATTCAATAACTGTGATCCCATTTCAAGTTTTAATGATTTTTGATGAATCATAATTCATACTGCTTTGGCCAAGATTTTTGAATCACGAACTATGAAAACACAGAATATTCCTTTGTTTAAAAAGACAAGTGTCGAATTCTATATTGGCCACTGACAAACCTCCATGCACACCAGTGCAACACCCAACATACCCCCTTTGTGATTGTCAAGCAATCAGAAGATATATCAAAGTGCTGCAGGATGCACACAAGGCTACCATCGTGCCTCAAGTCTAAGAACTAGTCGTATACTATCGCAACACAGAAATTCTTATTTTGACGGGCAAAGTCTCCAACTAAAAATTTCTTACGGGCCATATTCGGTGTACTTGTTCCCTAACAAGCATCCACATACATGCACTTACGTCTCTACGCTAATGCCAATGGAATGTGACATGCTCGTCTCACGAGCATGTATTATATGTACGAGTCTTACTGAGCTATTTGATGTCCCATCTCAAAAAACTCTCGACTCGGAATTTATTTAAAATCAAAACCTTAGAGGCATGTTCCATGATCGCCATCATATGCGCAATCATGCCCCGTAGCTAAATTTGGTCTAAGAACTTTATCTAATGTGCAGAATTAAAAAATGCAAGACATAAGATAAATAAAATATTTTTTTATTAATATGATTTTCAATAAGATTGTCTTTACAAAAACACATACAGCCTCTTCTTTCAGTCATTGAAGAGAGCCCTTACGGCCCATAAGAGCGACGATATTCAGGTATCAATTTCTTCCATTTCATTCAAAATTTGTGTCTAAGTGAGGTTTTTGTTGACATTCACTGATCAGTTTCTATGTTGTTTAATTATGCAAGATATTCGTGATAAACGGAGTGGTTTCTTCGAATGAAACAAATCTTTGGAGCATTAGCATGCAGAACAAGTTCGTTCTTTAGATAAACAACATTTCTTGGGAGGTATATTATTTTGGATAGAACATAGGAAAGTAGATATTGTAGTGATTTGCTGGGTTCTCAGCAGTTCTTCCCCAAGAGGTCACATCGACAGGAAGGCTTAAAACTCAGTTGTAGAATTCTGACCTAATCATTAAGTACGAAACGGTGATTATTTGTAAAAGGGCTCCGTGGAGTCCCATATCGGCGAAGCGAGTAGGGGGTTGGACTCGGTGGTTGCGCTTCCCTCGTCAATAATCTATAATCTCAGGTTTTATACGTAAATTAAATGGAATTCAAGATTTGCCCTTTCAAATTCCTAAAGTGTCCATGTTTGCCAAAATACCTGTGTCGCCCTTTAACTAAAAATTCTGTCTCTGTCTCATCCCTGTAGGGAAGACTCCACGTTTTTATTGCTTTCACTACAATTAAATTTTCGTGATGGTAAAATTCGATTCATGCATCAAATGTTGGTTGAAGTGGTACCTATGGAGGGGTAAAAAAACAGCATTAATTCTAATCCTACTTATCACTTTTTTTTTTTTATTTGTATTTTTTTTCTGTAATATATAGTCCTGGCTAACCAACTTTTCAGATATTGAGCAACTGTTCCGATGGTGAAGATATGCACAAGACGGTCTTGGACGTTTTTAATGAGCTTTTGCCATTCTTCTGGGCAGGAAAGGGTGTAATTGCCTAGGCAGCTTTTGCTGTCAATTATGGAGAATTCGGGCTGGTAGAGAAGCTTCATTCGACTAATTTGGTAGCTCAATCACTCGCATTTCTTGAGCTACTGCCATCAGAAATGGAGCAAAGATTGATGTTCCAAAACATGGCTCAACTGATTAAGGTCATTCTGAACCTAACAAAGTCCAATTGTGAGTCTGTGGATCTGCACCAGTACCTTGAACCAGACGCGCAGTAACAGGAAAATATGATGGCTAAGATCCCAGAATATACCCATTGGATCACCAGGAGCATTGTGACTTGTCAATCACAAATATCAAACCACAATGCATATGAGTATGCTTTTCTGTTTTTGTTCATAATACTTTGTTAAACTCTAATGGCTTACATATGAAACTGTTCCATAGATGGGATACTATAATCTCTAAAATGAGGCAAAATTGCATTTTTTATTTTGGTCCCTTCAAATAGGACGATTTCACTAATTTTGTTCCTGCACTTTGCAGGATTTTGAAGTTGATCCCATATTTCAAATTTGTGCACGTTTTGGCCATTTTTCACAGGCCGTTAGTTTTCTATGGCAAAAGCAACCTGGCCGTTGACTTCATGGCTTGGAGTTGCGCGTGAGTTTCACATAGTATCTTTCTGTCAAAAACTAACAATTTGTGGGAAAAAAAAAGGATCAAATAAGCAGCAAAGTTTGAAATTAGGGACCAAAATCAAAATCGCGTTTTATACAAAACCAAAAGTGCATTCCCTATCTTATGGGGCCAAACGTACGATTTTGCCTCTAAAATGATTTGCAACTTTGAGAAGTTGCTCAAAGAGCATCTCTGCAATGTTTTCATTCATTCAACTTCTGCTAATGAGTGGCCATATAGTAGCTACACAGCGTCGAGCATTGAAGCATTAAAGTCTCTATTCTAGTTCAGAAGATCACCGAACTTGGTGAGTGTTGGGGTATTGATAGTATAAAATACACAACAATAGTACTAATTATAGCAAGCTCCCAGGAAAGGTTGGAGGGGTCACAACGGTCCCACTTAAAACTCAGTCTCTTTAGACATAATCTACTATTAAAAGTACTATACACAGCGGACAAATACCCAAAGCAAGTAAATATTGAATACTAACAATTAACAAAAGAATACCAGAATACTAAATGCGAAATTAAAAGACAAAAAAAGGAAAAAGCACACCAGATTTGATAACGGAGTTCGGCCAACTTTTGCCTACATCTCCGGGCACCGCAACTGCGACAACTGCTTCACTAATCTCCCGAACAAATTACAACTTGTGTAAAATTACCCACCACTTAGACTTACCTAATTAAAGGAATTCTACAAATATAGAGAGAAGAGAATATTTTGGTGTGTTTTCAAAACAAGGTTCAATGCCTATTTATAGGCTAAGTAATCAAATCCCTTTGGTATACAACCAATGTGGGATGGAAATAAGCAAAAAACCAACAAATCTCCACCTTTGCGTATTCTCAATCCCACTCAAAATTTAAATTTCTTGTCTTCTAAGCAAATGAAGTAGTCTTCTGCAGTGCCTCCAAACGTACCTTTTGGCGCCATCTCAAATGTGCAGAATATTGGTCAAGTCTAAACAATGTTTAAACTTGACTGCTGTGACAACTTTAGTCATCATATCTACCGGATTCTCTGTAGTATGAATCTTCTGAAGATGTATATTACCTTCTTTAAGAATCTCCCGTACAAAGTGATAGCGAACATCAATGTGTTTCGTTCTTGCATGAAAGACTTGATTTTTCGCTAAGTGAATAGCGCTCTGACTGTCACAATGCACTATAATGTGTTTCTGACCAACTCCTAAGTCTTCAAGCAAACTTTGAAGCCAAATTGCTTCCTTTACAGCTTCAGTAACTGCCATATACTCTGCCTCTGTTGTAGACAAAGCAACCGTAGACTGTAAAGTAGATTTTCAACTGACTGGTGCTTTGGCAAAAGTGAACAAATATCCAGTCGTTGATCTTCGCTTATCCAAATCACCTGCATAGTCAGAATCACAATATCCAACTACACTTTGATCAATTTTACCATCCTGCTCAAAAACTAAACCAACATCTACAGTATTAAGAATATACCGTAGAATCCATTTCACAGCTTGCCAATGACCTTTACCCGGATCATGCATATACCTGCTCACAACTCCAACTACTTGTGAAATGTCAGGCCTCGTACACACCATTGCATACATCAAGCTACCAACTGCATTAGCATACGGGACTTTGGCCATGTACTCTCATTCTTCATCATTCTTTGGTGATAACTGGGCACTAATCTTCAAATGAGGAGCAAGTGGTGTACTTATAAGTTTTGAGTTTTTTGTCATACCAAAACGTTGTAGTACCTTTTTCAAATATTACTTCTGAGTCAAACAAAGCTTGCCTCTCGTTCTGTCCCTGCTTATCTCTATTCCGAGAATCTTCTTGGCTTTCCCTAGATCTTTCATTTCAAACTCTTGATTCAATTGAGCCTTAATTTGTCAATCTCCATTTGGCTCTGTGATGCAATCAACGTATCATCAACATATAAAAGTAAGTAAATGAAAGATCCATCTTGTAACTTGTGTAAATACACAGAATGATCATATTTGCTTCGAGTGTACTTCTGTCTTATCATAAACTTATCAAATCGCTTGTACCATTACCTCAGGGATTATTTCAATCCGTACAATGATTTGTTCAACTTGCAAACCCAATTTTCTTTCCCAGCAACTTTGAATCCTTCTGGCTGAGTCATGTAGATTTCCTCTTCCAAATCACCATGCAAGAACGCCGTCTTTACATCAAGTTGAGCTAGCTCCAAATTCAACTGCGCTGCCAAGGCCAACAAAATTCTAATGGAAGAATGTTTAACAACTGGAGAAAATACCTCATTATAATCAATTCCTTCCTTCTGAGCGTAGCCTTTAGCTACCAATCTTGCCTTGTAGCGCATATTATTCTTGTCAGGAAATTCTTCTTTCTTTGCAAATACCCATTTGCATCCAATTGCCTTCTTGCCTTTTGGTAATTGCGTCACTTTCCAAGTTTTGTTTTTCTGAAGAGACTGCATCTCTTCCTCCATAGCACCTTTCCACTTCTCACTTTCTGAACTTCGAACTGCATCTCGAAAAGTGGATGGAACATCATCATTTACAACTGGAAGTGCATAAGCCACCATATCTGCAAATCGAGCAGGTTTGTAAATTTCACGTCTAGGTCTTCTCATTGCAATTGGTTCAGGTTGCTCCAATGATTCTTGGGTCTGAACTTCTTCTTCTTCATCTGACAAATACTTTGTTACTGGATTGTCACACTTAGCTGGAAATTTTGCCATTTTTTCTATCTCCACCTGCTTTGGTGTATGCTCCACCTGTTGTGGAGTACTGTCGGTCTTTTCACGTGTTACTTTTTTCACCATGGCAAGTTCATCAAAGGTAACATCTCTGCTAAACAATACTTTCTTCGACTCAAGACACCAAAGTCGGTATCCCTTTACGCCAGAGGTGATTCCTATGAACAATGCCTTCTTTTCTCTCGATTCTAATTTTGATTCCTTCACATGATAGTAAGCAAGAGAACCAAAAACATGTAAGGAATCATAATCAGCAACAGGTTTTTCAGACCATACCTCTAAAGGTGTTTTACCACCTGTTGCGGATGATGGCAATCGATTTATGAGATGTTGCGCATATGTCATAGTCTCAGCCCAGTACTGTCTGCCCAATCCAGCATTGGACAACATACATCGAACTTTCTCCACCAAGGTTCGATTCATGCATTTTGCCACCCCATTTTGTTGTGGTGTCCTCCTGACTGTAAAGTGTCGAACAATGCCATACTTATGACAAATATCTTGGAAGGGATCGCTTGTGTATTCTCCACCATTATCTGTTTTGAGAACTTTGATCTTTTTTCCAGTCTGATTCTCAATCTGTGTTTTCCACTTAAGGAAAATTTCAAACACTTCATCCTTAGTCTTCATAGTATACACCCAAACTCGTCTGAAAAAATCATCAATAAAAGTGATAAAATAATATTTTCCTCCCAAAGATAGTGTCTTGGAAGGTCCCCAAACATCTGAGTGAACATAATCTAAAATACCTTTTGTATTATGGATAGCAGTGCCAAACTTCACTCTTTTTTGCTTTCCTAGAACACAATTTTCACAAAAATCAAGTTTACATACCTTTGCACCTTTCAATAATCCTTGCTTAGCCAGAGTTTGCAAGGATTTTTCACCGGCATGTCCCAAGCGCATATGCTAAAGCCTGGTTGCTTCAAAATCCTTGTCATTGTTTGAAATAGCTGCTGATGCAGTCCCAATAACTGTACTACCTTTGTAGTAATACAAATTATTTCTTCTGATACCTTTATCACCACCAGTGCGCCGGAAGTAGCTTTCAAAACTCCATCTCACATAGTCACAACTAAACCTTTGGACTCCAAGGCTCCCAAGAAGATAAGATTCTTCTTCAAATCCAGCACGTACAGAACATCCGTCAGGACTCTGGTCGATTCGTCATGATTTTTCAACCAAATTGAACCTATCCCAGTTGTCTTACAGGCATTGTCATTGCCCATGTAAACAACTTCTCCATTGATCTCCTGAAAATCAAAGAACCACTCCCTTACGGGAGACATATGATAGGTACATCCAGAATCCAGAATCCATTCGTCTGAATGGGATGTTGAAGGCAATACCACCAGTGAAAATTCTGAGTCTTCACTTTCACCTTCAGCTACACATGCATCTTGAATAGCTTTTCCTTTCTTCTTCAATTTGGGGCAGTTTTTCTTCCAGTGTCCTTTCTCATGGCAGAAAGCACACTCATCTTTGGCAGGTTTGGATTTTGAACGGGATCTCCAACTTCTTTCCTTCTTTTGGCTTTGCGATCGTCCTCTTGCTACCAATGTTTCATCTTCTGCTACTATGTGCCTGTTTTCTTTTTTATCTTTTTTCTTAATTCATAGCTATACAAAGCAGCACAAACTACAACAAGAGATACATCATCCTTCCCATAAAGTAAAGTAGTTTCTAAATGTTCAAATTCATCAGGAAGGGATGATAACAACATCAAAGCCAAATCCTCATCACTAAAGGTTACATCCAAATTAAATAAATCTGCAACCAATTGATTAAAGGCAGTAATATGATCATTTATAGATATACCTGGGCGGTACTCAAACCGGAACAATCGCTTCTTCATGAAAAGTTTATTTTGACCACTCTTTTTCAAAAATTTGTCCTCCAAAGCCTTCCACAATGTGTAAGCAGAATTTTCATTTTTAAATGCATATTTATGCTCTCTGGACAAGCACGATCGAATTGTTCCACATGCCAAGCGGTTAATGGTTTTCTACTCTTTTTCTTCAATATCATCTGATTTCTTTTCTTCAATGGCGATGTCTAAACCTTGCTGAAATAGACAATCCAGCATCTCGCCTTGCCACATGCCGAAATGACCCATACGATCAAATATCTTCACTAAAAATCTAATATTTGGTATTATCATCCTTCCTGGTATGGACGAGGTGGTTGATGCTCCGATTGTGGAAGATTCAATAGTCATTTCGAACTCAAATAATAGTATTCAATATTACAACCAAAACAAATAAGCCTAGGCCGAACCTTCGGCTCTGATACCACTTGTTGGGGTATTGATAGTATAAAATACACAACAATAGTACTAATTATAGCAAGCTCCCAGGAAAGGCTAGAGGGGTCACAACGGTCCCACTTAAAATCCAGTCTCCTTAGATAGAACCTACTATTAAAAGTACTATACACAGCGGACAAATACCCAAAGCAAGTAAATATTGAATACTAACAATTAACAAAAGAATACCAAAATACTAAATGCGAAATTAAAAGACAAAAAAAGGAAAAAGCACACCAGATTTGATAACAGAGTTCGGCCAACTTTTGCCTACATCTCTGGGCACCGCAACTGCGACAACTGCTTCACTAATCTCTCGAACAAATTACAACTTGGGTAAAATTACCCACAACTTAGAATTACCTAATTAAAGGAATTCTACAAATATAGAGAGAAGAGAATATTTTGGTGTGTTTTCAAAATAAGGTTCAATGCCTATTTATAGGCTAAGTAATCAAATCCCTTTGGTATACAACCAATGTGGGATGGAAATAAGCAAAAAACCAACAGTGAGTCCATGCGGAAGCAATTGGATTTATGTCACCAGCAAGCTGGTGAGAATCCCTTAAACTTGTGCATGCAAATGAAGTGTTGCCTTCATTTACAAGAAAGAAAATTAAATGACATCTTGTTGAAGAATTTCACTAAATGATCGATCTTCTGAGCTTTCTAGAGGAGAATAGAATCATAGACGTACATCAAAAGTTAAAAAAGCTTATCGAAATAACAAAGATAATGTGATGATTTTCATGGCACTGATTTCTCATGAGGAGGAAATGCCACTATATATGATGATCATACCAAGACACTGGTATGCTTATTAACTTAAGAACATCATTGTTCATTAGAATGATAAGTGGATAATATGAAAGTGGTCATTATTGATATTTATTAAGTGATAATAATTACTACTTTACTATAATGATGTTCACTTAAGCTTAATAGTGACAAGAATTAGTGTTTAAATTGTCATAATAGATAACTACTATGTTGTCTCTATTAGCTAATAGTAACAACAAAAATTATGATCTTACTACTATACCTATATCACTAATTATTAACAGTAACAACTTACTACTAAATATGTGAAAATAATGATAACATGACAATTCTTGTTACCTCAAAATATGTAATTAGTGATAACTTTCATATTATCACTGAATATCCTATACTAATATTCTTTTTTCGATGTGTATAAAGTTATGCAAATCCTAACGTTACAGGAAAAATTGAACCTCAATTCTTGTGACAAGAGGTCCACATCGATACATTAGGAAAGAAAATGGTGTTGCTATATCTTTCATAACTCAAGCACTCGAGTTTGGAACTTTCAGTTCTTTCAGAGATGTATCTTGCATCGGGGCGAAAGCCTAAAAACTATGAAATTGTGTGGCTTCCAGTGGTAGAAAGAACCTATTTAATGAAGCCAGAGAATAAACAAATGTTTAAAGAAGTATAAAATACGATGCCATGGCTCTCCTTTCGCGACCTTTCGTTGCTGGATCCTTAAGTTGTTAAGTACGTAAAAGAAGATTGGAAATTTAAGAGATGATAAAGGTACTTGATCAACGAGGGAGACTGATGAAGAACCATGATGCAATGAATATGAATTTGATCTGGGGAAGTTTCGCTGAGCCGTTTATGGAAAAAAATGAAGAAGACCTCTAGTCTAAGGAAAATTGAGTGAATTGAGTTTCCTAGTTGGAGTGGGATTCTACCTTAAGTATGAATATATATCTCTAATCTACATTCAACAGAGTATGTGAATGAACGTAATTCTCTCAAAACTCTCTCCATATATCTCCTAAAATTTCTACATTCTTCCTTAAAGCATCACCATAAACTCCAAAGATTTAAGATATATAATTGAGTGAATAACTCTAGTAGTTATTCACCACAAACGAGAAAGGTATGTTCGTAGTTCGATCAAAAGGAGATTGGTAGATGAGCTTGATTTGAGATATGTGGATGACAATCCGCTACGTATAGGTATACCCGATCCACATTAATTATATGAATATTTGTTCATATTATATTATTGATTAAATTTCTTATAGTGGTATCAGAGCCCATAGGGCTCGTTCTCGCCATTTCATTTGATTGAATTTATGAATATATATATGCTTTAAAAAAAATTATTTTTTTAAAAGTATAAAATTTTTACCATAAGTTGATCTTAATGTGAAGATCACGTGGTTAAAATTTGGTAAAAAATGAATAAACGATTTGAGAGAAAATTTAATTTAAAGTTAGAGACCCGTTTATTTTTAGACTCAAAATCGAACTAGGTTTTGATATTTTTGTTATGAAATTTTTATGTAGAGTACGGAAAGAGGTTCTAAATGATATAAAATTCATCACAAACGGACTTTAAAATTTTTAACAAAAATTTAATTTTCCTCACCCGAAAAATTAATTTGGTCGCCGGAATCGGACGCCGGTACCAGATAAGGTGCCGGCGCACTGACATGGTGCTCCAACTGATTTGGTATACGGCCGCATGGTGCACGATTGATGCTTAGCTGGCGTGCACATGACACCTATGTGGCTGCCATGTATTGTTGAAAATAAAATTTGAGAGCTTGCACCAATATGAATTTGAACCTTGGTTGATGGCTATTATAGAGATAGTGGACTGCCACTAGACACTACACTCTTTTGTGATATAATTGGTTGCTCTTTTGTGATATAGCTGGTTGCGAAATCTATATAATGATTTTTGTGTTATATTTTTAAAGTCTTTTTATGTGAATAGATATTAATTTTAACCCTTTAAAAAATAGAATTTATTAGATTAATTCCAATAGAAAGTGATTAAAATATTTTTGCGGATTATGATGCATGCAAATATATTTTTGTGGGTCAAAATTTTTAATATCAAAATAATTTTTGCGCATTAAGGTGCATGTAAAAATATTTTTTGCGCGTAGGGTTCATGATTTTTTTTTTGCGCATTAGTATGTATGCAAAATTATTTTTTATATGATTAAAATGTCTTATATGAGTTACATGCTTTATTAATTATATTTATTTATGTAATTATGATGCAATTAAATTTATTTGATGCGATATGAATTATTATATATTATGAATGAATAGACACTGACATTTTTTTATCTAAATTGATGTAGTAGGCTTTGAACCAATGTATTTTTATTTTTATTTTCAAGGCATGTATTTATTGGGCTATTTTTGGGAGCCTATGTATATCAATTTTAAGGGGATATTTTTTATTTTACCACCATGTGCCAAAATTATCTCAACATGATGCAACAAATGTCAATGTCGCCCATATGGGGATAATATTTTATTGTTCATATTGTATATTTGCATTCATAATATATGTGTGGACAAAGTTATATTTTATTCATGATCAGTAAATTTTTATTATACATTTTATTCAATGGGAGATGATTACTAGCCTGAGTTGCGAAATTTTCGATTTCGTTGAGTATAAAGGAATAATAAATAATTTATTTGAATCTAGAATAAAATATTACACCAGTACCTATGTTTTTTGCACAATTAATTAAGAAGTCTTAGACCAATTCACCAATTTTATGTTTTTAAGCCAATTAAGCATGAAAATGGGCAAGAGTTGTCTAATATTGTCGCGACTTAGGCGTTGATAATATACTAATAGACCAAAAATCATGTTTGCGCTTTAATTTATTTAAGCTGCAAACACGAGGAATTAATAAAGGAGTTGAGCTCTATTTTGTTATATGAGCTTGATCACAATTTAAAAGTTCCAGTTGACCCAAAGTAGCTTTTTGAGCTCACTTATAAATATTACTAACATATTTTCGATAATAATCGCCTAAATTGAGGTTGATTGTTGAGAGTCGAAAAATGTACAAGTAATTATTCTTGTCGCTCAATATACTAATGGATCAAAAATCACGTTTGCGCTTTAATTTGTTTAAGTTGCAAACACGAGGAATTAATAAAGGAGTTGAGCTCTATTTTGTTATATGAGCTTGCTCATAATTTAAAAGTTCTAGTTGACCCAAAGTCGCTTTTTGAACTGACTTATAAATATTACTAACATATTTTCAATAATAATCGCCTAACTTGAGGCTGATTGTTGAGAGTCGAAAAATGTACAAGTAATTATTCTTATCACTCATGTTAACCAATATAAACCAAGTTTGGTTATTGTTGAAAAAGACAAAAATAGCTTGACAAGAGCAAAAGTTAAAACTAGAATCGTAAATTTGATTCAATAAAGTGACAAGACGTGTCACCTTAGTGATAAAAGCAACTAACCACCAACAAATGCCAAGTACAATGATGAGATTGGTCACTTCGCTCATAATTGTACTAAGATGAAATTTGACTACTTGAAGCTCTCTTATTTGCTGATATTCTCAATTCTCTCCTTTGATGGATAGTAGAAGTTGATGAAACATAGCATGAAATTAGAGATTGAGCAGACTATTGTCGAGTGTTGTGCAGCCATGTTTATTTAAATGATGCACAAGAGGAGGCATTATGAGTTCACAGTGCCACCTCAAGCTTAATAAAGGACATGAGCTATTTTTCAAGCTCAACAATTGGTGTCAGCTACTTGTTGGAGATGTACAAAAGGCACTAGATTTGAAATAGTCTATTGAATTGATGCATTTATAAGACATTGGTTGAGCGACTAGATTTGACCATCTTTCATATAAGAGACCTTTTAAGTATAGGTCATGTTTGTGATGTGATTAGCTTAAGGTAGTATTTCTTGTACTTCTACCATGACTTTTTATTTTAATCGTGGCATGCGAGGTTAGGAAGATGATTATATTAGCTGGAGGAGGCTTTATTGGCTAACTCGCTAAGGTCAACCTCCCACTGCACAAATTTTTCTAGCGGGAAAAGCCTGCTGAAAGAAAGAAAGAGAGTTATTTATCCTCTAGAGCTAGTCCCTTAAAATGAGTATAGACTTACGAGTGTGAGGTACTAAATAGTACATTTTATTTTTCTTTCTTTTCTATTTGCGCTACAAGCTAGTACACTCCAACTCTCACTAGTTAGAAGCGCCAAATTGTTTAGAGCGATTGTTGACAGAGGTAGAGAACCACATGAAGTATGAACATTGAGCTTCAACATACTAATAGGAAATGAGAATAACATGTCTAAATAGTTTGGACACATGTGTGGGGAAAATGGAATTATAATTTGAAGGATGATTCTGAATATTTCGCAACTAAACGAGCTTGCGAAGAGTGATGAATCAAACACTTCAAAATGTCTCGATTGATATGATGGCGCAAACTGATTTGTATCTCAATTAGGATGATGCAATCTTAATTGCGGCCTACATAATAAAAATTGTGCCTCCAAGTGAATTCTCCAACCTTCAATGAGTTGTGATGTTGCAGGAAGCCCAAATTAGCGGGTTTATGCCTATTTAAGTTCAAAAAGCTATGTTCTCAAAAGTGATGAACACCTTGATGGAGAAATTATAAAAATTAAGTCGCACATTATAGCTTTCCTTATGGAGGAATTACGAGCATATAAGAAGTCAAATAAAATATTGCGCTATACAAGTTGCAAGATTCTTGAAGTGGCGCTCAATTTTCTAGTAATGATGATATTTTTTAAAACTCATTTAGTAATCACTAGGATAGTGGGAGCGCCCCTAAATCAGTGGGAGTGTCTTACTTGAAAATGAGTCTCATATTCCACAAGTAAGAAGGAGTGCACATGAGTTATTCCCCATCGTCTATATGAGATTAAGTGGGTATCCTTCAATACTAATTTTGTGGATATTGATGAGTCAACTTAGACTTTTGACTTTACTTGATGCTTTAAGGGAATAGCTACTATGAAGGAAAAGATAAACCTAATGACTAAGAACAAAGTCTAGAGCTGATTGATCTTCTGTCTATGTACAAGACCATTAGAAACATATGGTTTCTAGAAGTCAAGTGCAATGTAGATGAGTTGATTAACATCTGAATAGCTCAACCAATGATAATATGTTTACGCCTAATTGTGGAGCGTAATTTATTTTTGAGATGTTCTCCCTAAGTGGTGAGATTACCTCAATTTGCCAAGATACTATTAGTTATTGCCACTTTTGTCTAGTTTTGTCTTGGACGATTGAGGTTGACATATACAAATGAGGAGTGGATGATGAGATCTATGTGGATCGCTTAATGAATTCAAGAAGTGGGAGAAGAGCACAAAGATTACTAATCGAGAAGCTCCATTTGTAACTTGAATTATCATCCAAATAGTGGTATTATCGATTTCATCGAGCTATCACTTTGATAGGCTTACGATGGTCGAGTAAGATCTTAAACATATGTCAACATAAATAAGATAATTTAATTCTCACATATTTGGGCAATAATGTGATGGCTGGAAGGGATATGAAGGTGTCTCCACTTAGTAGTGGTTGTCATTTATATTTAAATGGATATAGGAAAAGTAGATGTATACTTGGTATTGTGATATTGAGTTTTTATGTGCATCTCACCAATCCTATTGACACTTCATGGTTAAAGATTATGGTCTTAATAAGATTGAAATATCTTAAGATGGAAGAATAAAAGAAATGCTAGCCAGTATTATGCAAGCGCTATGGAAGGTTTGATGTGCACTAGTGTGTACTCAACTAGAACTGTGCTTGATAATTAGATTATTGGTGAATGGATATCGAAGTGATCTTTGACGCAACAATGTGATGCTGTCAAGTGGATACTTAGATATTTTAATAGAGTGGTTTGAGATTTGTTGGAGGCAATCTGGTATTTTGAAAGGATTCGCATTATGCACACATTTGCAAGACTTTTGTTGTATTTGTGATAATAAAGCCACTTTGATGTATACTTTGGGCGTCGAGTATTATTGAAGGACTAAACATACTAACACCAGTCACCCCTTTACTTAAGAGAGTATTGCGCAAAATTAAATTATTCTCAGGCATATTTCTATGAGAGGTTTGATCGCTTATCCCTTGCCTCTGTATGGAGATATGCTCCAAAGGCATGTGAGTAGTATAAGATTACGTAGAATTTGATTTTTGTGGCTGGTGAGAACATATTGTGATTAATGAGTTATATTTGATTCTCATTATGAGTTTGGTACTAGATTTGTGAGTTGTCACCAGGCTTTGATTGACCCTCTCACACAGGTAATCGCCTTGGAACTATTATAGCGAGCAGGATGAGACTTAAAGACCATGTTGCATAACTGAGGTTTGCGAATGATCGCCTTTGCACTTTGAGCAGCAAGGAAGGTTAATATGTATAACTAAGAGTCGCCTTAGCTTGGAGGCTACGATGAGATCAGAGTTGATCGATTATGAAGAAGTATGTCCAAACTTCATAATAAGCTTGTTCTTAGCTAAATGTGCAAACTGTAATAAGACATTTTGGAGAGTGACTTCTGGTGGTGCACATGTTAGGCGCTTTGAGAGCGACTGGACTTAAGTTCATATGATGTTTAAAGCGTGACATGCCCAAATTGAGTGGGAGCTCCATCATAACATGTATTCATACTACATGTGCTTTGAGACAACCTCTTATGGGAAAGTGATTGAATGGGTCCCTACTTCATCATTGTATGAGCCCATATTATTTATTGTACCCTTTGAGACTCTGGACTTTGTCATGAGGTGTAAACTTGATGATGCTACTTTAGCATGTTTCTAATGGCCATGCATGATTTGGTCTGTCGGGGCATGTCTAGGAAAGTTGTCAAGACTAAGGTGATTGGCATGAAAGGCCGAGAAAGAACTAAGTTGGTAACGCACTTATGTTCTATGGTTCATAGCCTGGGCGACTATGTCGAAATGTGTTTGACTAGTCATGAATATAGATACATATTTGAGTGGGTCGAGCATGCTCTATTTATATCATTAAGGGATCTAGAGATGCTTGATTAGGTGTGACCACTTGATTTGGGGTACACAACGAGCTATTGAGTTGTAGGGTTATGTTAGTTTGGTGATAACTTAATATAACTCTCCTCACCTTTGCTTTCTTGCTTGGTCGCACACCTCATTTCCTGTATGAAGGGATTGACGTGATATTGAGAAATTATATGATGATGAGATTCGACGAGATCGAGTCAAATATGTATGAGTGGAAGATATTAGAAATTGGATCGGGTTTAGGACCCTTGACCCAATTGACATCCATATTTAGTTGGATATTTCCACAATTTGAGTGGGATTGAGTTTTTTAGTTGGATTGTGATTATACCTTAAGTATGAATATATATCTCTAATCCGCATCCAATAGAGTATATGAATGAATGTAATTCTCCCATCTCTCCATATCTCTCCTAAAATTTCTCTCTATGTTCTTTCTTGGAGCATCACCATAGACTCCAAGAATTTGAGGTGTGTAATTTAGTGAATAACTCTAGTAGTTATTTACCACCAACGAGAAAGGTATGTTCATGATTCGATTAAAATGAGGCTGGTAGATGAGCTTGATTCGGGATATGTGGATCAACAATCCGCTGTGTATAGGTATACCTAATCCACATTAATTAAATGAATATTTGATTCATATTATATTATTGATTAAATTTCTTACAATATGTAACTTGTATAATATAAGCTTGTGCAAGCTCTCCAAGGGTGCAAGTGGCAAATTTAGCTAAGTCGAAGTTTGGTTTTGATATTCTAGCGAGCATCACACTGTATTTCTGTTTCGACTGATTTTTTGAGTAGGTGTCCAGCTCGAGTAATTTGATTTTTTTTCTTGTTATATTATTATTTATTAGCTTGTCCTTCAATTCCAAGTCGGGGTTGAAAAAATCTACTAGTAGTAGAAAGATTTTCTCTTGGAATCTTCTAAAATTTGTCTAACTTTTTGATAATGTTCTAATTGCAGGCTGGTGAAGGAAAATTTATTTGTCTGTATGGAGGTGAGAATATTGCGTGGATCCAAAAATTTAGCTATGTCCCAGCAAGCTCAAATGCCATTGAGGATGCTTTACATGGGAACTAACAACATAAATGGGATCATTATGAAGAACAATGCTACTGTTTCTGCTGGTAAACTTGGTGACGTTATTTTAGACTATAGTTGTTAAATGGGTTGGACTTAATTGGCCTAACTCGTAACTAGCCCACTAAAAATTAGCACAGGATCGGTCTATGAACAGTAACGAACTATATGGGGCGGTTATTGTACATGAGTTGGGCCTCTATTTGGCCTAGTAGATAAAACCCAATCCAACTCATGAATCGGTTCATTGAAGCCGAGGCCCACTTTAGAACCAGCCCAGGTTCAGGACTGCACAATCCTGTCACGGGCCTTTTAATATTATATATATTATTTTATTTTGATATATGTTATTTATAGTTTTTCAACAAAAAATAATAACTGTAATATGAAGTATTAAAATTTGTGACCTATTACAAAGAAGAGAGCCCTCAAACCATTGAGCCAACCTCAATTCTATTAAAATCTTAGAAGCAAATTTATATTAATATGGATCATAGTAAACTATAGTAAACTAAAAAAATCATGATAATAATAATCATAACTATTATAGTAAACTAAAAAAATGCATGAAAATTAAAATATAAACTTACTAAGTAAGTCTATTAGTAACAAAAAAAATATACTAAGTATTAAGTATATTAAACTAAAAGAGTTACGAAAATAGTAAGAAAGACTATTACTAACAAAATAAAGTAGTACTACGTATTAGAGTAAACCAAAAATAGTTATGAAAATTAAAATATAAACTTAAAAGGTAAATCTATTACTAACAAAATAAAATAGTACTAAATATACTAAATTAAAAATTATTAAATTTAAAATATAAACTTAGAAAGTAAGTCTATTAATAACAAAAAAGATATAAATTTAAGATGAATATATACTAGTAAAAATATCAAATGAATATACTAAATAAAAAATTAAAATCTAAACTTTGTATAACTCAATAGTCAAATAAAAATAATGTATATTAATTATATAAAATAAAGACTTAAATTTATAGAAATAAACTTAGACTAATCAAATAAAAGTTAAATATAAATCTTAGGATGATAGACTTTGAATAATAAAATTTATAATTTACAAATCAAACTTTAGGACATAACTCAAACTTAATATATAATTTATCATAAATAAAGTTTGTAAATCCTATGTTAAGATATATCATATAAGTTATCATTTTCAATTTTATTTTATTTTAAAGAACAACCCATGGACCCAACCCACAAGCCTAGCTTATGAGGCCCGAACTAGGCTTAGGACTGGCCCACTAGTACTGGGGTAGTGGGCTGAATTGGGCTTACCATTTAGGCTGAGCTAGTCCAAAATTAGGTCTGGACTTAACTGACCCGTCTCCTAGGCGGGTCTACACGGGCCTAGGCCGATCCAGCCCAGACTGGTCCAATTGACAACTTTATTTTAGACCCTGTGAAGATCAGGTTATTTTGGCCTATGCTGGAGAGCATCTAGCAATCTAG
>CM033113.1:20126305-20311062 GCA_019321725.1 Paulownia fortunei | reverse complement strand
CTAGTATTGCTTGAGAAGAATGTGGCTCATACATAGACCAGATTTGTAAAATTTTAAACAACATATCAATCTATTTGTGCGAGTTTTTCGCAATTTAGTCCTACTATACGTATGTTAAGTAAACCAATTACAATAAGTTAAATATATCCAAGTGAGGAAACAATGAAATACTCAAAATTAAATTGAAGCTAAATGCTTATTTTTTTTTAATTGTGTTCAAAAAATGATGATCATTAGCTTATTATGTGATAGTCTTTTTTCCCGAATGTGTTAGGTGAAAATTAACAAGAGAAATTGGATCGGTTGATATGCAAAACTACACAATAGGTTAAAATAATCAAGCGCTTCTGACCGATGAGACAAAAAATATACTGACCCATAGCGCGAATTTCTATGCCACATTGCATAGTTATGCCATCAAGTTTGTCAGTACCATAGAAATCAGAAAAAGCTACTTGGGTATCCATTACAATATAATATGCACAATAAGTTACGTACTGGTCTAAAATTTTATCCGGATCCAAGTAAATATTTATCACTGTCTTTAATTCAGTTTGATCGAAAATTTCGTCACCAAGACTAGTAATCATCTCTCACCGAATTAAAGATCATAATAAAAAATTACTGATCCATGAATAAAATTAAAAATGTCCAAAAAAAAATACACACATTAAATACGAATAATAATTTTGAGTTGACATTTGGTACGTCTTTTCGAGAAAATCATTGGCCTATGGTGGTAATTAACAAAACATATTCCAATATATATATATATATATATATACATGGCCTCCAAAAAAAATGGCCTCATAAATACATGTCAAAAAAAATTACATTTTTCAAGACATACTACATAAATCTAAAATTGGAATACCGCATTACCACCATTTTCATTAATTATCTCTCAAAAAAATAACTATAAAAACATAATATACATGAGCACTCGGAATGTCAACTCTCATTTTATGCATATTGATAAATAATCGCATTGGATAAAATAGCATAATTACAAAAAATGCAATTAATACAAATTTAAGCCCAAAAAATAATTGTAGAATTTAAAAAATAAATTCTATATGTTCAAATAGGCCAGAAAAAATAAAAAAATAAATTCTGCCCATTTTGGCAAAAATTTTGTTTTATTTTTACGCTGGCCCTTGATCCGCACGCCACTGGGCCGCCAGCTATGCCTTATCAAATATATTTGAGAAATTTCCTATTGTAGTGCTCCTAAGCTATCTTATGTTCTGGGAAAATTCTTTCTGGAACCCTATTTAGTCAGACCAAAGTAATCGTATGGCAAGTGGTATTACACTTCCTATGTGATTGGTAACTCTTCTTAGACTGTAAACCAATCACATGATTAGGGTAGTTCATTTGCCATGTAATTTGCTTGGTTGCGGCCAAACTAGGTCCGGCTATTTTATCCCTATGTTCTGTTCACTGCAACTATATAGCGGGTGGGAATTTATGAGATTTATAATGGAAGATTGGCGCTGCCAAGAATGTGGTCCTAGCTTAATCCTTGCTTAAAATGTAACACAAATTGGCATTTGGAGTGGAGTGATCAGTAGCAGAGGATGAAATTTTCCTACTATGAAATTGTTTTAAAGGGTATTGCAGGAATTGTGACATTATTGAATCTTCCAACCTTTCTGACCCTGTTAATTCTATTTCAATCATTAAACCAAGCAAGTGGATATTGCTATTGCAACTATAATCTTCCTTGATTTGTAGCTACCATTCTGGCAAAGTGTTCATTCCTTGATGAGACATTTAATGTACTAACTTGAGAATTTGTGAGTTGAGTGTTTTATGTTTTACATTGCACTGGTAATACTATCTCCTTTTCTGACCACTAGGGAAGTGTCAACCCTTTATCTGTAACTGGTGTCCTCACTGCACCAGCTTCCAATGGGCAGCTATCAGTATCTTATCTTCCTGAAAGACCTGATCAACCAGAATGCCGATATTTCATGAACCATGGGAGCTGTAAATATGGATCAGATTGCAAATATCACCATCCCAGAGAGAAGATCTCGCAATTAGCATCGAGTTCCCTCGGCCCACTTGGGCTTCCTTTAAGACCTGTGAGTTGCTTTACCTCTTCCATCTTCTTGTCAGAACGTACTATCTTTGTCCTGTTTTTTATGCATCTATTTTTGCTCGATACTAGTGTCACATGAGAGTTCAAAAACTCAAACTTTTGTGTATGTTTATTTTATTGCCTCAAAAGTAGTAGTTGGGAGTTATTGGTATCATATAATTGCTTTTTAAGTGAGGGTATTTGAAAAAATATTTATTCTAAGAAATAGAGCCTTATTTTGGAACATCCTAGAAAACAAATAGGAGTGATAAATTTGGGACAGAGGGAGCATGTTTTATACTTCTCCCTTCGTTCCAAATTTATCACTCTTATTTTCTTTTTGAGATCCCAAAATAAGATTTCATTTCCTAAAATGGACATTCTTTTCTCATAAATACCATTTGATGAAGTATTGACGTGATACCACTAACTCTTAACCACTACTTTTAAACGCAATTTTGTAAACACACTCAAAGCTTTCACTTTTTCAACTCTTATCTAAAACTCCGTGTAAAACTGAATACATAATATTTGGACGTAGGGAGTATGAAACTAATTGGTCATACTAGCTAAATGGGAAAATAAGAGAAGTTTGATTTGTTTGGAATAGTTATAATAGTTTCCATCAAAATGCTGTCCCGTAGTACCTGGAAAATTGGTTTTGAGGACAGCAATTTCACGTAATATAACTTGGTGATATTTGATATGAATCGTAATTCATGAAATATTTTATTACTGTGTGCTAAATCAGGATCAACTTGATGATCCTTCTACATGGAGATCAATCTACTTGATGTTGTTTTCTTACCTTTTTCCTCATTCCTCTGTAGGTATAATCTTAGAGTAACATAGCTAGGTAGAATATCATTGCAATATTCAACTTTTAACATAAATGCTGTAATTGTGTTAGTAATTTTAGAAAATTAAAATGCCATGGAAATTATTGAACACTCATTGACGACAAGCACCTTTGAGGAATATTAATGCACTTGCCAATTAGCATTTAATTGAAGATTGAGTAAAAAACTTGTGGCTAGTGGGTCAACCTAGGCAGGACTATGACACTACATTGCTGGCTTGCCAGGCTTTGCTTTGGGCTCACCTGGATTGGCAACTTCTGTTTTTTCACTTGTGCGGCGTAATAATTTATGTTTTTCCTTCAAGTAAAATAACAAAATATGTTATTGATTTACTTGGCATATCGCAGAACATATCAGGCATGATATATTTTGTTTTCTGGGGTGGAGGTTATCATCGCATCAATTCCTAATTATTTGTTGAATCTCATGTGCTATCTAATTCATCCACCTCCTCTTTCTGTTTCTACGAAGTAGGGTCCATGTCCAATGCTTCAACTCGCAAAACTCTTTATATTCTTCAATTAACAATGGAGCTATTGTGCAAGCAAAGGAGTCAAAATCTCATCAAAGATCCAAGTACATATTGAGACGATATCACTTGATCAGAGAGATCATTGGTAGAGGCGGCGTTATTATCGATCAAGTAGCCTCACCAGAAAATGTAATAGACCAGGCGCCCAGTGGCAACTAGCTTTGCCAGCTTGTGCAGGCATGTGCCAGCCACATGCTGGCACACACCAGCCATTTGCTGGCCTTGTGGCGCAGCAGCAGCAACCTTTTTCTGTTTTCTTTTTTTTTAAATAAAGGAAAAATTCAACGCCTCGTGGGCAGCCGTTCTCCGGTGCACTATTCCGACGGACACTAATTTCCAGCAAAAAAATATCTTTCTCAATACTAATTCATTTTTGATACATAATATATCGATTTAATAGTTTTTTTTTTCTTTTCATGTTCTACAACATGACATCAATATTATGCATCAATTAAATTTAAGCATGTATTTGTACATACAAATAAAATATATATAATCTTCAGAGACTATTTTCATGATTGAATTTAAATCACGAAGGCGAGGTCGAGCCCTAATAGCTTTGATACCACTATAAATAATTTATATTCGCATATAAATAATAATTGAATCAATATTATCTCAACAGCAAAAATTCATTTGATTCACGGATAAACAGCTCGCCTACAAGCCTCTAATAATACCACCATAGTTTTTTTCGTTCCAGTAAATACTAGTAGAGCATTAACTAAATTTCTAACTACACACCTTAAACCCGTGGAGATTTATTAATTTTTGGTGATACTTCAGGAATAAACATAGAGAGAATATGGAGGAGAGAGAATGTTTTTCTATTAGTTAAAATGCATATCATTGTGATATCTTATAGTGGTAGGGAGAGATAACAAAAAATATTCTCTCTATCTCTATACTCTTTGAGTTCAATTAGGAAAGGTTTTTTGATAACCATCATCCTTATCCAAATAGAACTCTAACTAATCACAAATATGGATGTAAATAAAAAATACATCAATATTAGGTAAAGAAGGGACTCTAGCCACGTTAGATGAGGGAGGAGAGTGAAACTCTCTTTAGGCTATACATCACAAATTACGTTTTCATATATGGATAAGAGGTTCCTCATATTGATATGAGCAAACAAGAATGGTAATATCTTTAACTAGCTAAAATTCAATTTACATGGACGAAACTGCTTCACTTGGTTCACCTCGAACCAATCACAGAGATAATATAATATAATAATAATAATATTTTTTTATTAATGAATTAAATACAACACATTCGATACGTGATAGAATTTTAAATTATTACGAAGGAGTAACTGATTACATTACCTTTTAGAACTGGAAAGGTGGCAAAAAATTGCCACAATGGCAAAAAATATTAGTAGGTATAATTTTATTGTGTTATTTTGTTTTTAGCCCCTTAATAAACAAGTGTCATTGTTCTTATTATTTGATTACATCGCATCACAGGCCCACTTCAAAATCTTAAGTGGAAGCAACTGGATTAGTGTCTTATTTGGCCCCTTTCCCATTAAACTAACACATAATTTGTGACCCTAGGGAGCGAGATTTTTCAAAACATTCCAACCATCACCTACAAGATTTTTCAAAACTTCTTAGTGCAAGTCCTTAGCTTATTAATGTCACATAGATGGCTGGTTTAAACTTCTGGTTTTGTTTAGTCTTGATCGCGTTGTCGTCGTTTGTTGTCTGTGAATCGCGTTCTCTCCCCCCATTAACACACCCCAAGAGACGCACATTGATTGAGAGCGCCCAAGAAATGATCAAAGAAAGGTTGAGGAGAAAAGAGATTGAAGAAAATTGGTACGAGTTCAATCGGGTTAGCCCCGGGGGGGCCTGACCCGAAACATCATTAGTGTGATTTTATGGAGCATGAGGGAGATTTATAAAGAAAATATTAGGGAATGTGTTGTGCTTTGGGAGAGGCTTTTCTGAGTTTCTTTCTTTTTCTTTTTTTTTTTTTTCCTAATTCTATCTTTTCTGCATGTTTAGTTGGATTGATTAATGCGTGCAATGGTGATAATTTGGCTTCGACCACGATGTAACTTTGTTTTAGTGAATAATTTAAGTTTGTTATGAACTTTTTGCTTTTGTTTGTAATGTATTGGTATTCCCATATATTTGTATTATCTCTGCATTCTTATCTTGCAACAGCACAACTTATAAGTGCTGCCCCCAACCCCCAACCCCCAACCCCCTCCCCCTCCCCCCCCCCCTCCCCCCCCACCACCAACCAAAAAAAAAAAAAAAACCCATGAAAAATTATAATATGGAAAGGGAGGATAATTTAGAGATTGCAGTTATGTTTTTCTATTATTTTTGGTGATGTTGGGTTCTTGAATGCGCCAATTAACTTAATATTTCATGACACAATGCCCACAAATCAAATGAAATTTCAATCTACTAAAAAGGGTTTCTTTATATAGTTTTAGAAATAGATTGCAAATTTATGTATCACTTTTTTTGTTGGGTAATCTTGAGTTTATTTCAGAATTAGATAGGAAAATAAATATGTTCTTGATGTTATCACAACCGCCCTTTTATATATATATATATATATATATATATCGTGCATTGATATGTGTAATAAATATTTTTAGAAGATTTAAATTAATCTTTGAAAGGGTATCTTAGAGAAAATAAAAATCAATAGAAGTTAATATTCTAAATTGCAAAAAAATTAGATTATACTTCATGACACAGTGGCCACACATCAAATGAAATTCATGCTACCAAAGGGTTTCTTTATGTACTTTTAGTAATTGTAGAATGCAAATTTAAGTAGGATTGTAATATATATATATTTTTCCTTTTTGGGTAACCTTGATTTGATTTAAGAAAATAAATGTGTTCTGATGTGGTGATAATTTTTTTTTCATGTCACAACCACTTATATATATATATATATATTGTATATTGATATGTGTAATAAATATTTTTAGAAGATTTGAATTGATCTTTGATAGGGTATCTTAGAGAAAATGAAAATCAATAGAAGAAGTTAATATTCTATATTGCGAAAAATTAAATTGCATTTTGAGCCAATAAAATGTGGATCAAAGATTGCAATAATTTCTAAGGGCGACGAATACAAATTATGCTTGTTGTTCATTTTTCAAAATTAACATGTGTTTTTTATGATTAAATAAATGCATTGCACGACACTGCAAAGAAAAAATAAAAATAAATAAATAAAAATAAATAAATAGGGACGCAATGTTAACCAACAATGTGAAACTTATTGTCAATGGCAATTTCATTATAGCAATTATTCTCAAGAGCCTATCATTGAAAAGAATTAGTGTTTAAATTATCATTTAGTGACATATATATAGTAATTATTACTAATAAAAATTGCCCCTAGTGATTTGCAACAATGTTTTCCTCATGACAATTTAAATATCAAGTCTTGTGATTATTCAATTTGTGGGGATCATTAGTAGGGTAAAACAAAAAACTACTGTCAACAAACACATCATTATCACATTGTCACTAACATCTTGTCACTAATCAGACATTTATTTTGATGGACGAAACGATGAATGATAATATAATGTATGACTAAAATGAGAATAATGATTAATTTAGCGATACAATATGTCTTTTATAAAGAAGAATCTTTTAATATTGTATTTATTTTTGATAGATTAAATAATGCAGTTAAAAATGGTATTGTCCGATATACCTTTGGGTCATAAATTTTTAACTTTTTAAATGTAAAGTAGAAATCACCGCCACCAAACACATATCAATAACATATTGCCACCTAATATCTTGTCGCCGTTTACGTTCGATGGATGATGAATGATAATAAAACATATGAATAAAATGAGAATAATGATTTATTTATCCACACAATTTTTCGTTTATTAAAAAAAATCTTTTTATGTTGTGTTTATTTTTATTGAATTAAATAATTTGATTAAAAATGATATTGTCCAATATACCTTATCACTAATTTTTAACTTCCCTTTTTTAGTATATTTTCTGATTCAATTTTCTTTCAATTTTTTCTTCTTCTGCAACTTTAGGGTAAAAGTTACTTTAGACATAGCTTTGCCCTGGGATTGTTTCTTCATAATGATGAATCACTGATTTTGGTGGAATACAACTGTGGGCGGCCAGTCCTCACTCCTCAGTGAAGGATCCTGATGTGAACAGGGGATTGATTATAGTATATCCCAAGCAAATCCCACAATGTAAACATGGAAACAGTATTATTTAGTGGGTGGGAGAAGAAAAGACTTGCAGAACAGAACATGCTATTTATACACTGTTTGGGCATGTGAGGCAGCGAGATAAACAATCAAGCAGACAAAGGAACAAAACATGTTCAAAGAAACAGAGCATGAAGCAGAAGAAGATGCCTCTTTCTTTTTCTTTTTGCCTTTATCACACACATTTATGTGTGTGTGTGTGTGTGAAATCTATACTGAACTTGGCTAGCCCTGCTCCTAATAACTTTTTAATTGCATAACATATCATTTATCTAATAGCCACGGGCTAGAAATTTTAAGGTTGTTGGTAAAATTAATTTTTTTCTTAAAAAATAATGACAAAGAGATATGTTGAAATCATATTAAAACCAATTTTATCATTTATAGGGGAAGGGGAATAACAAAATTTAATAAATTATATGTAAAGTTTATTATGAATTCTGTGAGGTACACCATATATGCATTTCACCACATATTTTACATACATGTATGAGTATGTGTAAAATATATAATGAAATATACATTAGATGTATCTTATCAGATACAACGCCTATAAGATCGATATATAATATAAAATATAGAGGAGGAGGAGATGAACATGATTTAAATTCCTAAACTCATCCAATACACAATTTTTTTTTTTAATTCAAATCCTAAAACAAGTATTTTTTTTTAAATAAATACTTGTCCTTTACTTGTACACTTAATATGTTATTCATTAATATCATTATTTTAAAAATTAAATTAAATTAATAATTGAATTAATTTGATTAATTAAATTCATCATTAATTCAATTATAAAAATGTTTGAAGACAGGACTAAATTTTATTTAGTTTTGCAACTCCCAAAATCAAATGATTTTCTGCGTGCAATGATTTGAAGTGACTTTCCATCAGATTTTGTCTGAAATCATGTTGATGAGTTTAAAATTCTACTTGAAAAGACCAAAAAGTTGCCCCACTTTCAACCTTGTGAAACAGACAAAAGGGTGTTGCATAATCCACAAATCTTTTTTGCCTTGGGATCCTTCAAAATCCAGGCCATCATGTCTTTGGCCGCCATTGAAAACGTGGGTAAATAAAGGTAATAATAATTAGAGGGAGGCTCTTAATTGAATGGAGGATGATGCAAAATATATTTAAATGGAGTCTGAGATAATGGTTTTTGTTTGGCACCACTTCTCCATTAATGAGTTAATCTTGTTGGAAATAAATATTAAAGATTTTCTCAATTTTTAGTTATTTGCAACATTTTAATTCAACATAATATGCCTCTTTAATTTGATGTTCATTGTCATATTTTAATTCAATATAATGTGCCTCTTTAAATTTGATGTTCATTGAAGGTGTACGGTCAAACAATTATATCGATTTTATGATATTTCATAAGTATTTGAACATTTTATTTTATATATTTATGCGACTTATTTGTCATTGCGTTGATTACAACATTATTTCTAGCATTTAGTGTCGGTTAAATCCTATTCATTTAAATAGTTATCATCTGTTCATTTAGTTTATGAATTTTAAGAATTATCGCTTCCTATTTTCCATGTGATCGTGCGCATGAGATGAGAATTACTATGAACACATTTTTAAATCATAGTCAGTCATCAAAACCTGTATATAGAGATACCATTATAATTATAGGAACACGACAGTATTGAGGTTCCCCTATCCACCTAGCTATCCTATTTCTTCATTTTTTTTACTTGATTTATTTTATTACTTTAATCTAGTGTTATATTCATTGAGTTGACATTCTCATCTCTTGATATTATTTATTATATTTATCTACAAATAAAAAAAAAACTCACAACATATTATTGGATGAGTTTTTGATTTAGGGTTTTTAATTAGTGTATAGGTATTATTTCACTTCATTGATCATTCCTAAAGAGTACTAGAAAAAAAAGAGCCAAACAATATTTATTTCTCAAAAATGAACTTTAAAAGATATAAGTTATTTGTAACTCATCACAAAAAATATATACTTTTAAAAATGGACTTCTAGTTCTTTGATCATTCCAAAAGAGTACTAGAAAAAAAAAGCCAAACAATATTTATTTCTCAAAAATGAACTTTAAAAGATATAAGTTATTTGTAATTCATCACAAAAAATATATACTTTTAAAAATAAACTTTTATATCTAGAAGTCGTTTGGTAGAAATCGTTTGGAACGAGGGAGAAACTTTTTATTGGATCCTTAAACTAATTATTTTATACTAATGTGAATCTAAATTTTTAAATACACCAATTTTAACTATTCAACTTCTCAATGTATGCTAAATATGAGATTTCAACCAAATTCACCTACCAACATCTAGCTCCCATGCACACTTAAGAAAACTAATTAATAGTTATGAAATCCAATTCCATTAAATGTGCCAGTTTAGAAAACCGAATCAATGAGTATGAAAAAATCTATGACTTCATTGCATGTAAGAAAGAATGCTCGTATTTTCGCTCTCGGAGTACAGCTCAACTAGTGGATCAATCAACATGTTTCTCGCTTCCAGCGGCAGAGTGGAGGTTCGAATCTTGGTGGGAACCTGCATCTGAATTTTGGTATGGAACAATCACTGCGCTGCCAGTGGGACCCTGCAGCCGGAGTTTGGTATAAAGCAATCACTTTGGAGGCGGTTTTTTGTGCGCAGAAGTGTACAGTAATAGGGGAACCTGTGATCCAGTTGAGACATATCTCGCGATTTACCTCCTCCTAAATGTTTGGACAAGTGATTAGGAAGTGTAAGATCGCTTGATGTAAAACAAGAATTTGGATATAAAAAAAATAAAAAAACAAAAAAAATGCTCGTATTTTCTAACCACGCAAGAGGCATCATGATGAGGCCAACAATAAAAATATAGCTTTGTCTTCCACCTATAAAAAGCTCAACAATTTCATATTCCACGTTTGGAAATAAGTTACATAAATTGTCTCCCTCTGGAATCAAGAAACCTTTTGCCACCAATTACGGTTCAATGTTCATTGCTATGGACACAAATGCCCTGCCTTTGGCCCCAAATGCTCCAGGCGATGTTTGATTAGGTTTTAGTTGTTTTGGGAAAGATGTATTGGGAGAACGAAGAGATAATAAAATTAATGTTTGTTGGTATTTTTATATTGGATAATTTTGATCGTAGAAATTAAATTATATTGGTTTGTGTTGGATAAGTGGTGTTATATTAATATTTTTAATATTATATATTGTATTTTTAAATGTAATATATATATATAGTAACGTAATAATTAAATAATATAATGATTATAATATATATTGGACCTATTTTATAGTTTGAAAAGAATGAAATTATTTGGGGAATGACTTTGCCAAACACAATCTTATTCCCTGGGGAATGAAAATATTGCATCCGAATCACAAACAACCAATGCCTCGATTATCAATGTCAGGAGAACACATATGTTGGGTCCATATCCATGCATTTTTGAATTAACAAACTTGTGTTAAAAAGTCAGTATAATAACTATATATATAAATAATTAAAAAATATTTTTACTTTCCTTACATATTTTAAGGTGTCGAATAATTGTTCGTACTATGAAAGTAAAATGTTTAGTACTCGAATTATACTTGACGAATAATATTTTATTTTAATAAATATTTTAAATTTAAATTAATCTAAAAATTATTTATTTATAAGTATGAATGAAATATTATATAAATAAAAAATAAAAAATCTAATAATTTATAAATATAATAAATTTTTAAATAGTTATTTTTAAATGATATCATAATTACTATTAAAAAATTTAGAAAAACATATAAAAATAATTTTTACATAATTTAAAGATAAGGACAAATACAATTCATATAAAAATAATATCAAAGTAAATCGTATTTTTGCTCCAAATAATTGTATTCTAACCATACATCTACGAATTTGTGTATTATCCATTTTTGTATTTTTGAACGATTTTTTCACTGTAACTTTTAATAAAAATAATATACTCATACATATTAAAAGTCGAATTTTTTCCACCCCGTTTTAACTAACAAAATAATCAATTTATCCATAAAAACTTTCCAACTAATATTACTAGATAAGAATATGGCTCATGCATAGACCAGATTTGTAAAATTTTAAACAAGATATCAATCTATTCGTGCGAGTTTTTCGCAATTTAGTCCTACTATACATATGTTAAGTAAACCATTGACAATAAGTTAAATATATCAAAGTGAGGAAACAGTGAAATACTCAAAATTAAATTGAAGCTAAATGATTATTATTTTTTTAATTGTGTTCAAAAAATGATGATCATTAGCTTATTATGTGATCGTCTTTTTTCCCGAATGTGTTAGGTGAAAATTAACAAGAGAAATTGGATCGGTTGACAATAGTTAATGCTTAGTAAACTATTTATTGAAGCAAAGTACAATTTTGAATTTAATAATGTTGATACAAAATGAACACTCTTGTTATTTATTTATTTATTTATGCTACGTTATTTATTCGACACTTCACTCAATGATTATTTTATATAAAATTAAAAAGAATCATTATTTTTATTTTAAATTTATCACTTCTTTTTTTATTTTAAATTAAAATAACACTACTAATTTTCAACTATTATTTTCTTATTACCAATATAAAATTTATAAAAAATTATACTTTTTTCAATGCTTATTTCACTGCCTTGAAATATTTCAAACAGTGTTTATCAGTAGGAATTAACTAATAAAGACACCTGACATGAGTCTGAAAAAGGAAATAGATAAACTGCAGCCTACAAACAAAATGGTAAAAGATTTGAATTTCTAATTTAGCCAAAAACACATTTTACAACAAAATTGGCAATCAATTATTGCCTCTCTGGATCCAACAATGTCTTAGCTATGTTATGTTACTACATGTATTAAGTTTTATTTCGTGTAATACTTAAATTTGTTATACTCTGGCAAATTTGATTTTCAAATCAATATGTATTTCATGATATGATCGATTTATATGACCAAAGCACAAGAATTTATTTTTAGTTTTTATTGATAAATATTCTTTTATTTATGAAATTCATTCTAATATTTCACTTTTATTCAATTAAGTTATTAAATAATATAATTATTTAATAAAATCATATGAATAATGTTCAACGTACATACTTTTTACTAATTTAAAAAAAAAATATAAATGTGTGTGCGTGTGTTTTCCGTAAGTACAAGAATAAAAGTATTTTGGTCTTATTAAAACATAATAGAATCTTTGATCAAATAATATTAAAGTATTTGTCAAAAATTTAAACCCTAAGTGAGGGTTTAGTCGATGCTAGCAGAAGGGTAGTACCTTAAGTCATCCAATTTATGACACGTGTTTTTGTCAGATTTTTTTTTTTTTTTTTTGTGTGTCTCTTATTTAAACAAATCTTTTCTTCTGATTTTTGTTCAAAACCTAACAAATATTTCATCAAAATTGATTATTTTCTCTCCACAAGCCATCACCCAAGTCGTCGGAACACTTGTCGAGTACTCAATTTCTTGACCACCACCTCCCACCACCCTCACTTGCAAATCGGTGGCGATACTCCTTTTCTTCACCACCACCGCCCATCACCAACCCTTTGCCGACACCCCTCGCGCATGGTGCATGCGACGATGCGCCTTCCTAAATACCCTCTTTGTTTGTGATTGCCAATACATTATTTTTCAAAACCAAAATCAATCAACTTCTCACTTACATTATCCATATCTTGTTAGCTTGAAAAAATCAACATTTCTGTATTATGCTCATCGTTAGAGACAACATAAGTAATAATTTTTCAGTAGCATATAAATTTATTTTCAGCAGAGCCAAAAACATCCATAAATTTATCTGGCCTTCATAAGTAGAGCACATTTTGTACATTCCTAGACTGATTTTTTTTTTTTTTTTTTGTGCAAATTAAAGTTTGGCTTAGTGTGGTTTTGGGGTGTTGTGGGCTGAACCTTTTTGTTTGAAGCAGAGGCTGATTGGGTGGGCGGGTTTGGCTAGATTACCTTGGGTTAATTTTGTTTAATTTCTTTTATTATTTTTTTTTAAAATGTCACATAATTTGGGAATTGAAAATCACAACAATACTAGCAAATTGAAGTAAGAAAAAAAAAAAAAGATGTAACCATTGTAATACTAAACTCAATATTAAAGTAATTGATCCTGTTAGTCCGAATTTATAAAAACTCTAATATTATTTTACAAAAAAATATTTCTTGATGTAATCCAATAAATGAAGAACTTAATGGAAGAGAGGAAAATACATAGTGGTATCATCTATAAAGATGTGAAAATAAAATTAAAAAAAATGGCAAAATACACAATTTATTACTTGCAAAAATCCTTTGCTGAACATATATAAATCAACATTACATATCAAGATTCTATTGGTCAACATAAATCAACAATTTCTATTCATCACTAACAACTTGCAAGTGACCAATAGAGAAGAAACTACAAGGAAAAAAAACAAGAACTAAAATTATTTCCCATCAAAACAGCTGAAAAGAACAGAAAGCTGCAGGGACAACTAAATGTATATGTCATAAACTTGTGAATGATACTTTTACAAGCACGGGTTAATCAAATATGAAATAATGAAGTGGGAAATGTTGGTTTTGAAAGCTAGCGGCGGCCGCGGCGGAAATGTTGGTTTCAAATACGTGTTCTTCTTCAAAGGCCATCGGAAATGTTAGTTTTCTCAAAAATGTAGTACACTTCTTAAGCTCCGGTAGCGAGTGGCGGGAGAAAATATGGGTGGATCGAGGCGGTGGTGAAATGTTGGTTTCTCAAAATGTTGTACAATTTTTCAACTTAGGTGGTGAGCGGCAGTGGCGAAACAATCGACAAAAATGCTGGTGGATCGAGTGGTGGAGGTGGCGGAGGGAGCATTTGTGGATCGAGCCGCAACGATGGTGGAGCAAGTGGTATGGGATCTAAAAGGGAAAAATATAGAAGAAATGAAAGTTTGGTTGAAGAAACTCAGTGTATGGATTTGAAAGGGAAAACGTTTTAATGAGAAATGAAAAATGAATCCAAAGTTATATTGTCCGAGAGATAATAAATTGATCTAACCATGATTTGTTGGGTTGGGTTACATATTACAAATTAAAAATAAAAAATAAAAAATAAAAATTTCTGACACGGGCACATATCATAAATTGAATGATTTAGGGTATTACCCTTCTGCTAGCATCGACCGAACCTTGGGTGAGGTGGATGCGAATGCCATTTTTTTCGGTTCGTGAGTTTGGCTGGAAAGTTCCTATTTAGACACGTTGAGGAGTTGAAGTTAATATTTAAAAGTTGAGATCGAAACTGATACAAAAACAACTAGTTTACAAGTAAAAAAAAGTTAATTCTACTTTAGCCCCATTTACTTTTCTTAAGTACTACTTTACCTCATGAACTTTCAACCGTTTTACTTTATTCATTTGTACTTATATTTTGTCTCAATTTACCCCTCCCTGTACTTTCATTATTCTACTTTATCATTTTGTACTAAAAAACTAATCAAATTACCATTACCTACTATTTATAGTAAAATTACTTTAAAACGTTTCAAAATTAATAAATTAATATTTATATTCTAATATTTTTTTAATTTGATTAAATAACATTTAATATTAAATAAATTAAAATTTTATTATACTTAAATTTTAATAGTTATTTTTTAATTTAACATAGTTTATAAGAAATTACTATATAGTATGATATTTTTTATAAACTAACACGCTTATAAATTTCTAATTTATTATAAAAAATATGTAATATTTGTAAATAATATTTTATTAAATATGCAAAACATTAATAATATTTTTTTAATTATTAGTGGAAATAACATAAGTTTAAGAAATTATATTAAATCAAAAATAGTCATTATAATCAACTAATAGTAATAAAATTAAATAATAAAATGACTATGATTTTTTAAATTGACATATAGTGTTGGTGCTTCATTCTTTGTCTAACCAACTTTCATGAGTATGGCTGCTGGTTTTTAGTTAATTATCTAGTCACTGTGTTCTTTAGTTCATCAGCAGCAGGAGCTAAAAGACAAGAAAGTGATCCACAAAAAGATAAGAGAGACAAAGAACCCTTTACTCCACCAATAAAATTTATTTAAAATTTTATTATATTTAATTTTAAATAGATATTTTTTTTATTAACATAGTTCCTATTAAATTTCTTTATCATATATTAGCTAATAAGTTTTACTTATAAATTTACTACTTATCATAAATAAAAAAATATATAATATATTTTGAAAAAATATTTTGTTAAATACGTAAAACATTAGTAATAAATTTCTCATTGCTAGTGAAATTATCATTATCTTGAAGAGAAGGCAAAACAAACTTTTGATTTCTTAGCCTGCCTAGACGATTTCCATTTAGGATAGCGTTTAAATATTTGTTGTTTAGGCTTTCGGCCTGGAAAAATGTCTTTAGTTCCACTTATGTTTTGTCCCTCTTCATCTGTATATGCGTATATAAGAGGCAATTCTAATCTTGAAAAGATATCCTATCACATTTCTCCTTACTACTTCGACGAATTTTGCGCTCTTCTTTTCCTTTTGAATGAAAATTTATGCTCTCAAATTAATAGTTTTATTACTTGATATTAGGTTATCCATGTGTCAAATCACTTATTTGAAAGTGAACAATTTTTGGCTCCAATTTCATTTGTCCCATTGGTGCTTTTTTTTTTTTTTTTTCAAATGAGAAATTTACTTATAAATAGGCATCTCTAGGAGAAGCATTCACAACACAAGCAACAAAAAAAATAAGAGGGCTAAAGAATAGATACTGGGAGAAAAATAGAGTGTTTTGATAGAAAAAATAGGAAGAAAAATTTTAGAAATTTTTGTCCCTATTTTATTTGGTATTCCAAGTTGAGAAATTTGGAATATTTGTGATCCAATGGTTATTCACTTAATGGTAATCTAGAAAAAAATCTTGTAAGCCTACAATATATATAGTGAAAGTTTTGTCTGAACTACGATCTCATAGTTTTTCCCGATTTGATTTTTCCATGTAAAAATTCTTGTATCAAATTTTTACGCATTTACACTATTTTTGGAATTTTTTATTTGGTCTCATTTTTAATCTAACATGTGGGAAAAGATTTTCTTGGTCCCGCTACTTTCGTACCATTTATTTGAGCTCTATTTCCCAACAAGTGGTATTAGAGCCACGTTGTTATGGTTGCAGATTAAAAATGGAATGATTGACATCTATTGGCATGATGTTCAAATTAAAATGGATCAAAGTACTCTATTTGAAAACCAAGTATATTGGATCTTCTCTACTGCAATGATTTATATTTGCCCTTATATGGTGATACTACCAAACCAAAAAAATGAGTGGATGAATGGAATATTCTCCACAAAAAGACAGTAGGGTATATTCGATATTTTTTTGAGCATAGTATCTTCCATCATTTTGCAAATAAGGAAAAAAACTGATATTTTGGGGAAGAAAATAGAGGTCATGTTTGAGAGAAAAAATGTCTTGAACAAAACTTCTATTATTAAAAAAAATTATTTGGTTTAGGTACCAAGAAGGTGCAAATATGATGAAGCACCTAAATGCATACTAAGGTATAATAAATTAATCCATCGCTATGAAAATACTGTTTGATGATGAAGTGGTTGTTTTATTACTACTTAGCTCATTACGTGATAGTTGGAACATACTTGTAGTGTCAATTAGTAATTCAGCTCCAAATAGAGCACTGACCTTGCAAATTGTCAAAAATTATCTTCTTAATGAAGAATCCAAAAGAAAGGGGTAAGAATATTCTTTAGAGTAAAAAACTTTAGCAGCTGAAAATGCTAATATATGAGGAAGGAGCAAGAACAGAGGCCCTCTAAATTGGAGACACAAATCCAAGGGGAAGTCCAAGTCCAATAAGAATTTCAAATGCCATTATTATGGTGGTCCAAACCATTATGAGAGAGACTGCAAAAAGAAGAAAAGAGATCAACATAATGAAAATAATGAGAACAAGAAAGATGATAAAAATACTACTATTATTCACAAACCTGTAATGACCAATTCTCTCCTACATAGCTAATAATAAGTATCTCGCATGAATATGCATCTAATCATTTTGTATTATTGAATTATGGCATACAAATAACATGATTATACGAACTTGAATAATTATTATTATATGCTCTAGTTATGCTTTAATATGCATTAGTATATGAAATATGAGATCAAACTTTTATTTTTTGATTTAACATATTCCTTAAGTGTATTTTTGCAGTGAAAAACTCGGTATCTCGGTTAAGGAAGATTGATGTATTGAATGGCCATGAAATGAATTATTTGTATTGCTCAATACTAGTTATATGCTAAAGTAATTAATTGCCTAAATATTTACTTGAAAATATGTTACATTTGGCTAAGAACTAAAAGTATGCAAAATGGTGCAATTTGATTGGTTGGTTGACTAGGTTGCATAAAATCATTCTAAACCATATTGCACTTAATTATAACACCAAATCATCAATTTTTGTCATCTCCTTAGCCCATGAACGTGGCTTTTGGTATGAGAAGACACCAAGTATGATGCAACCAATCATCACCCTCCACTTACCTTTCTTTGAAAGGTCAAAGAAATCATTTTCATCCATATTTCTTGTGGAAGCACCTAAAAAATGACCAGCCCTTATTCTTCTAAGTTTCTTCCAAATTTCTACACTCTCATACTTACAAAAATTGAATTCAATCCATAGGAATTCATAGAACACAAATTAGAACAAGTTCTACTATTTTTAAGCTTGAAAACCTTTGATTTTGAAGCTTAATTCTAACTTAATCAAGGTATATTATTTTTCAATATTTCTTATGATGAATTTGTAGTATCTTGGATGGTTACATGTTTTAGTATGTTTTTGAATGATTGAAAACTTAAGTAACTTACACTTAAAGCCAAAACCAAGTTAATTAAGCTAGTTTTTAGTAAAATTGATAGTCTTGTAAAATTGTTTAATTTACTTGTTTATATTGATTTTGTAATGTTTATATTGTGTTGTTTGAAGGTGCCTACAAATGATTGTGAATAATATCAATTAGTTTGCTTAATTAAAGGTTAGAATCAATTTAAGTTAGAGTCAAGTTTATGTTATTTAATATGAATTGTGTTCATGTTTTAGGGCTGCCCTAATAATTATGTTTGAATTATTAGTTATTTAATAGCTGCCCTAATGTTTAATGTCTTGAATTAGTAGTAAAATATGAAGTATGCATTGTTTTTAAGGTTATGTAATTGATATGGAATTATTTACAAAAGATTGAAAAGTGTATATGAACTTAACTAGAATAAACTAAATGATTTATAAAAAGGATATTAAATGGTACATGATTTGATCATGTTAGGCCTTTAACACATCTTATCTTCCAAAGAGATTGGTCTTTTCACTTGCCACAAAATGGACTTGAGGTAAGTTGAAACTTTCATTTGTTGTATCACAAGAATCATATAATGTTGTTCATGTTTTAATGTGATTGTTATTATTTGTCAAATGATGTAATGTTTGATGCATTTATAGTTAATGAAGCATAACACTATTAAGAATATAATGAGGTTTTTAAAAAAGAAGTATGATACTTAATTGATGGTCGGGTAGACAAGGGACGTGGAAGGACCAGTGGACCCAACAAATGGTGGCAAATACTTTATGTTGAAAAATTGGTATATGAAATCCACAATGAATGAGATATAATATAGCTAATATCTGAGGTTGAAAGATCAAGCATGGAAACCCCATATTAGTTCTCTTATTAGCCAATCATTATGAACAAGTTTCGAAAACCACGGTTTATTACTATTAGTTAAGTACCACACTTCAAGGGCCTTAAAGAATGATTTATCAATGAAAGATATTAAATAGAATATTGCATTTAATGATTTATGAGATATGCATATATATTATTTGTTATTGCATCAGTTTCATCTTACTGAGCCTTTAGTTCATTAGATTCATATGATGCATGTGAAAATGTATAGGTTTAGAGGTTGACTGAGTCTCTAGAGTAGCCGGACAGAGATTTGTTCATATGCCATGCTTCGACCTGTTTTGTAGTTTATTTTAAAAACTATGTTTTGTTTTTTAATAAGCCGCTCTATTATGGTTTTGTAAATAGATATACTCAGTTTTGATATATGTATATGACATGTTTAAAATGATTCAAGTTCTTTCTCTTATAGCTAAAAATGGGAATTTTTATTAAAAATCATAACTCTAGTAATGATGAAAAATTAACATTTCTTGACTTAACTGTATCAACTTGTTTAGGCTCTACAGTTAGGTTGGGGGTGTTACAGTTTGTGGTATTAGAGCAGAGGTTTCGTCATTCCTGTAGATAGAAGAAGGCATATAAACACATCCTGGCTGGAAAACTCGATCAACAACTTGTTTATTTAATTTTATGTTTATTTGATTATATTTCATTCCATGTTACTGTCATGATTATGCATTTATTATTGGCTAATGAATGGAATGAAATTGGGTAATGCATATCAGCTCATGACACCAAAAATGAAGATAATGGATCATTATGAGGGTAATCATAGTGTGGTGGACAATTTGACTGATCTCATTCAACAACAAACTAGAATGCATGGTGAACATATACAACAATTGCTAGATATACAACAAAGAACCAAGAACAGAATTAGCGACTTCCTCCACCACAAGCTCGACACGATCCTTCACAGGCTGTATATGAGAAGTTTAGAAAGATGGAACTTGTTGATTTTACTAGTAGGACTAATCCTATGGTTGTAGAGGCATGGGTTAAATCATTGTATACTATCTTTGACTACATGAGAATTGATGATGCTGAGAAGGTACTCTGTGCAATCTCCTTGTTGAAGAAGGATGCTAGAACCTGGTGGGAAGGAGCTAAACTTGCAGTGAATATGAAAGAACTAACTTGGAAGAGGTTTAAAATAATAAATGATAAGTATTTCACTAAAGATGCTAGGTCGTTCTAAGTAAAAGAATTTTTGGAGTTAAAACAAGGAGGGATGTTTGTATGTGATTATGTGAGAAAATTTGAAAAGGGTTGCAAGTATGTACCATAAATCGCCAGAGACAATAATGAGAAGATGGATCATTTCTTGAGGGGCCTTAATCTTGAAATTAGAAGAGATGTGAGAATGTCTTCAGTAAAATAGTTCAGGGAACTGGTGGACAATGCTTTGATGGCTGACTTAGATGAGAAATAGATTGAGAAATTTCATCAACAAAAGAAGTAAGTATTCACTCCCAGAAATCTGAATCAGTAGAAGAAAGGAGAGCAAAAATCAAACCAAGAGAATGAAAAATATCATAGAGTTGGGCAGACTTTTACTACAGTTGAAAGGCCTAAATGTGCTAAGTGTGGGAAGAATTATTTTGGGGAATACTATAGTGGTACTAATCGTTGCTTTAAGTGTAAAAAGCCTGGACATATAGCAAATGATTGCCCAACAGTGCAGGGGAAAGTTCAGGGAAGAGTGTATGCAATGACACAAGAACAAGCCGATGCAAATGCTTCTGTAGTCACAAGTACTATTTTAATTTCTTGGATACCTGCAATTGCATTGATAGATTCTGGATCTACGCATTCATTTGCATCACGTGCATTTGTGAGAAAATTGGGCATTACACCAGATATATTAAAAGTAAGGTACAGTGTGATTGTTCTATCCGGGGAAGAAATGGATTCCAACCAAATGTTAAGGGCTTATTCTATTTAGATTAGTGATAGGACTCTCTATGCAGATCTTGTTGTTTTACTGATGCCAAAAATTTGAGGTTATTCTGGATATGGATTGGCTTACCAAATATCATGCAACAATTGATTGTAACAAGAAGATTGTGATTTTTCAGCCACCTGGGGAAGAATAGTTTATGTTTAATGGTATCTCATTCTCACAGTCCTTACCAATTATATCTGCTTTGAAAGCTCAAAAGATGTTGAATAAAGGTTATGTTGGATATTTGGCAAGTGTTCTGGATACCTCAGTTGAAGTACAATTGAAGCCAGAAAATGTAGATGTGGTTCAAGAATTTCTTGAGGTATTTCCAGATGATTTACGGGGACTACCACCAAATCGAGAGATCGAATTTGTGATTGATGTTATGCTAGGAACTACTCCTATTTCTAAAGCACCATACCGAATGGCACCAACATAATTGAAAGAGTTAAAACTTCAATTATAAGAATTGTTTGATAAGGGTTTTATTCGCCATAGTTATTCTTTTTGGGGAGCACCTGTGTTGTTCGTGAAAAAGAAGGATGGTACATTGTGGTTGTGCATTGATTATAGAGAGTTGAATAAAATAATAGTCAAGAATAAGTATCCACTCCCAAGAATAGATAATTTGTTTGATCAATTGCAGGGAGCATCTGTATTTTCTAATATTGATTTGCGCTCTGGGTATCATCAATTGAAGAAAAAGGAAGAAGACATACCAAAGACTGCATTCCAAACAAGGTATGGACATTATGAATTTCTAGTGATGTCTTTCGGTTTAACCAATGCCCCTGCAACTTTTATGGATCTAATGAATAGGGTGTTGAAGCAATATCTTGATAAATTTGTGATTGTGTTTATTGATGACATCCTAATTTATTCACATAATAAAGAAGAGCACAAAGAACATTTGAAGATTGTGCTGCAAGTTCTTAAAGAAAAACAGTTGTATGCTAAATTCAAGAAGTGTGAGTTTTAGCTTGTACAAGTGGTATTCCTAGGCATGTAGTATCCAAGGATGGTATTTCTGTTGATTCGGGCAAGGTAAAAGTTGTCATTAAGTGGCCAACACCAACAAATGTATCAGAAGTAAGGAGTTTCTTGGAATTAGTAGGGTACTATCAACGATTTGTTCAGGGGTTTTCAAAGATAGCAACTCCAATGACAATATTGACAAGAAAGAATGTGAAGTTCTTGTGGGCCAATGCTTATGAAATAAGTTTTCAAGAACTGAAACATAAATTGACTATAGCTCATGTTCTTACCATTTCAACTAGAATTGGTAGATTCATGGTGTATAGAGATGCTTCAAAAAATGATTTGGGTGCTGTTTTGATGCAAAATGGGAAGGTTATTGCCTATGCTTCAAGGCAATTGAAGGAATATGAAAAGAATTATCCAACCCATGATTTAAAACTTGCTTCTGTGGTTTTTGCCTTGAAAATTTGGAGATATTATTTGTATGGTGAGAAGTGTGAGATATACATAGATTATAAGAGTTTGAAGTACTTCTTTACCCAAAAAGAGTTGAATATGAGACAAACAAGATGGTTAGAAGTTGTGAAGGATTATAATTGTGTGATCAACTATCATCCTGGTAAAGCGAATGTGGTTGCAGATGCATTAAACAGAAAATCCACGTCATCTCTTTTTGTTATACAAAAGTCAATATTACTGGATTTGTAGAGATAAGAGCTTGAAATTGTACCTAAAGGGAAAAAGTGTTTGTTTTTAGCTTTAGTGTTGAGACCTACACTTCAAGATAGAATTAGAAAAGGTCAAAAGGTGGACACACATTTGTATAGATTGAAAAGAATGATTGAGGTTGGAAAGAGGCCAGACTTCTCTATTACTGATGATGGGATTATTCGATATAAAAAAAAATTGTGTGTGCCATTTGACAAGGCCATGAAAGGAGATATTTTAGAAGAAGCTCATACTACTCCTTACTCAATACACCCAGGTAGCACAAAAATGTATAAAGACTTACAACAACATTATTGGTGGCCTAAAATGAAGCTCTATAGCAAAATTTATGGCTGAATGTCTAACTTGTCAACAAGTTAAGATTGAACATCAAAGACCATCAGGGTTGTTGAAGCCTTTGTTGATTCCAGAGTGGAAATGAGAGCACATTACAATGGACTTTGTGCTTGGATTACCTAGAACACAAAAGGGGTATAATTTTATATGGGTGATTGTTGATAGATGAACTAAATCAGCCCATTTTCTTTCAGTGAAATCCACATACAATATGGACCAGTATGCTCAATAATATATTAAAGAGATAGTCAGGTTACATGGGGTGCCAGTTTCAATAATGTCTTACAGAGATCCTAAGTTTACATCTACATTTTGGAAGAGCTTACACAGTGCCATGGGAACAAAACTTGCATTCAGTACAGCATTTCATCCAAGTGACGGGCAATCAGAAAGGGTTATTCAGATATTAGAGGATATGTTAAGAGCTTGTGTGCTAGATTTTCAAGGGAGTTGGGATGCAAAGCTTCCATTAGTGGAGTTTACTTATAATAATAGCTAGCAATCAATAATTGGAATGACGCCTTATGAAGCATTGTATGAAAAGAAATGTAGATCTTCAGTTCATTGGGATAAAGTTAGAGAACGAAGCCTGCTTGGTCCAGAAATAGTTCAACATACCGCTAGGTAGTGGAGAAGATAGAGAAAGAATGAAGGTTGCGTAGAGTAGACAAAAAAGTTATGCAGATAAATGGAGAAAAGATCTAGAGTTTGCCATTAGAGATCATGTGTTCTTAAAAGTAGCTCTTATGAAAGGTATTATGAGATTTGGAAAAAAAGGAACACTCAGCCCAATGTATGTCGGCCCATTCGAGATTCTCAAAAGAGTTGGTGATAAACCTTATAGAGTGGCCTTACCTCCATCATTATCTAGTGTTCACAATATTTTCCATGTGTCTATGTTGAGAAAGTACATTTCAAACCCTTCTCATGTGTTGAGTTATGAACCGTTGGAATTGACTCCTAATTTAGCTTATGAAGAGAAACTAGTGCAAATTTTGGATCATAAGGAAAAAGAGTTGAGAACGAAAAAAATTCAACTTGTTAAAATATTATGGAGGAATCATTCTATAGAAAAGGCCACGTGGGAAAGAGAAGAAGAAATGCAGAGCAAGTATCTAGAATTATTTGGTACGTTAAATTTCGAGAATGAAATTTTTATAAGGAATAAAGGATTGTAATGCCCAATTCTCTCCTATATAGCTAATAATAAGCATCTTGCATGAATATGCATCTAATCATTGTGTATTATTGAATTATGGCATACAAATAGCATGATTGCACGAACTTGAATAATTGTTATTATATGCTCTAGTTATGCTTTAACATGCATATCAATACATGAAATATGAGATCAAACTTTTGTTTTTTAATTTAACATATTCTTTAAGTGCCTTTTTACAGTTAAAAACTTGATATCTCGGTTAAGAAAGATTGATGTGTTGACCATGAAATAAATTATTTGTATTGCTCCATACTAGTTATATGTTAAAGTAATTAGTTGCCTAAATATTTACTTGAAATATGTTACATTTGGCTAAGAACTAAAAGTATGCAAAATAGTGCAATTTGATTGGTTGGTTGACTAGGTTGCATAAAACCATTCTAAACCATATTGCACTTGATTATAATACCAAAACATCAATTTTTGTCATCTCCTTAGCCCATGAACGTGACTTTTGGTATGAGAAGACACCAAGTATGATGCAACCAATCATCACCCTCCACTTACCTCTCTTTGAAAGGTCAAAGAAATCATTTTCATCCATATTTCTTGTGGAAGCACCTAAAAAACGACCAGCTCTTATTCTCCTAAGTTTCTCCCAAATTTCTACATTCTTATACTCACAAAAATTGAATTCAATTCATAAGAATTCATAGAACATAAACTAGAACAAGTTCCACAATTTTTAAGCTTGAAAACCATTGATTTTGAAGCTTAATTCCAACTTAATTAAGGTATATTATTTTTCAATGTTTCTTATGATGAATTTGTAGTATCTTGGATGGTTACATGTTTTAGTATGTTTTTGTATGATTGAAAACTTAAGTAAGTTACACTTGAAGCCAAAACCAAGTTAATTAAGCTAGTTTTTAGCAAAATTGATAGTCTTGTGAAATTATTTAATTTACTTGTTTCTATTGATTTTGTAATGTTTATATTGTATTTGAAGGTGCCTACAAATAATTGTGAACAATAGCAATTAGTTTTCTTAATTGAAGGTTAGAATCAATTTAAGTTAGAGTCAAATTTACGCCATTTTAATTTGAATCGTGTTCATGTTTTAGGGGTTGCCCTAATAATTATGTTTGAATTATTAGTTATTTAATGGCTGCCCTAATATTTAATATCTTGAATTAGTAGTAAAATATGGAGTATGCATTGTTTTTAAAATTATGTAATTGATATGAAATTATTTACAAAAGATTGAAAAGTGTATATGAACTTTAACTAGAATAGACTAAATGATTTATAAAAAAGATATTAAATGGTACATGATTTGATCATGTTAGACCTTTAACACATCTTATCTTCCAAAAAGATTGGTCTTTTCAATTGGCACAAAGTGGACTTGAGGTAAGTTGAAACTTTCATTTGTTGTATCACAAGAATCATATAATGTTGTTTATATTTTAATGTGATTGTTATTATTTGTCAAATGATGTAATGTTTGATACATTTATGGTTCATGAAGCATGACACTATTAAGAATATAATGAGGTTTTTAAAAAAGAAGTATGGTACTTAATTGATGGTCGGGTAGACAAGAGACACGGGAAGGACTGACGGACTCAACAAATGGTGGCAAATACTTGAGCTTGAAAAATTGGTGTAGGAAAGTCACAATGAATGAGATAAAATACAGCTAATACCTGAGGTTGAAGACCAAGCATGAAAACCCCGTATTAGTTCTCTTATTAGCCAATCATTATGAACAGGTTTCAAAAACCACGGTCTATCGCTATTAGTTAGGTACCACACTTCAAGGACCCTAAAGAATGATTTATGAATGAAAGTTATTAAATAGAATATTGCATTTAATGATTTATGAGATGTGCATATATGTTATTTGTTATTGCATTAGTTTTATCTTACTGAGTTTTTAGCTCATTAGATTCATGTGATGTAGGTGGAAATGTATAGGTTCAGAGGTTGACTGAGTCTCTAGAGTGGCCGGACAAAGATTGGTTCATATGCCATGCTTCGACTTGTTTTGTAGTTTATTTTGAAAACTCCGTTTTGTTTTTTTTAATAAGCTGCTCTGTTATGGTTTTGTAAACAGATGTACTCAGTTTTGATATATGTATATAGTGTGTTTAAAATGATTCAAGTTCTTTCTCTTATAGCTAAAAATGAGAACTTTTATTAAAAATCATAACTCTAGTAATGATGAAAAATTAACATTTCTTAACTTAATTGTATCAGTTTGTTTAGGCTCTGCAGTTAAGTTAAAGGGTGTTACAAAATCCATCCCGTTCGGAGTGGGTTCTGGTTGAATAAATGGGTAAACCCGTCAGGTTTGGGGCGGGTAATGGGTCCAAGAGGACCCATTCCGAATATAATGTGTATAAATAAATTAGGGTTCATGTAATTAGTTTTTTTATATTTTTTTCTCTTCCCACCCTCAATTTTTAAGCTACTACACTTCTATTATACATTGGAATAATTATTTATTTTCTAATAATTTTTTTAACTATTTTTCTATTTAATTTTTTTTAAAACAAAACAACTAGTGGGTTTGACGGGTTAGACCCGCCGGGTACGGGTCCGGGGCAGGGCAGCTCCGGAACTAAATAAAAACGGGGTAAGGCGAGTCCTAGGTTTATATTTTTCTTAATAGGGCGGGTCTCGGGTTCAGTTAAACTCGTCACAGACCCGCCATGTTGACATCCCTAGTTATTGCAATTGATGATGATTTTGTCATCATGTGTGGTGATACTTGTATCACATCATCATGCAAACTTACAGACTGAATTATTGATTTAGAAGCTTCATATAATATCACTTCACATCGTAATATGTTCACATCATACACTAGTGATAATTTTGGCAAGTCACAATGACCAATCATGGTGTGACGAAAGTCGTTGGCATGGGGAACATCATCCTAGATACTGATACAGAATATAGACTCCTGCTTAAAGATATTATACATATTCTTGAAATTTGATTCACATTATTTCCACTGGCAAACTTGACAATGATGGCTCTGCTAATTACTTTGGTGAAGAAAGTAGAAGCTCGCCAAAGGATCTTTCATTGTTGCTAAAGGTAAGAAACAAACATTACAGAAAAACAGGGAAATAGCAACAAAATCTTAGCGACGATATACAAATTTCGTTGCTAAGATAAATCTTAGCAACGTAACTATTATGTTGCGTCGGTAACTACAACGAAAAAATTAAATAGATTTTTTTTATCTAAACTTAGCGACGAAATAAACATATCGTCGCTAATTACTACAAAAAATTTAGCATCGAATAGTGTGTTTCGCCACTAAAACTGATGTTGTAGAAGACCTCCAACAACCTTGTCGCTAAAATTTAAAAAAAACAAAAATACATTAATGTTAGCAGCGAAATTTTATATGTCAATGCTAACAATAATTTTTTTTTTTTGCTTGTAGCTTAGCGACAACTTACATTAATTATTTTTTTAAATAAACATAGCAACAATATTTGTATTGCGTCCATAACATTAATTATTTTTTATAAAGTTTGCAATAATTTTTTTGTGGTTCATCACTAAGCATTATACTTAGTGACGACTTGTGTTATGCGTCGCTAAAATAAAATTAATTTTAAATATTTTTTTTTAATTTTAATGATGAGATGTTTAGTTTCGTCGCTAAGGGTGATACTTAGCGACGAACCCGAAAAAGTCATCGCTAAATTTACGAATTTTCTTAAACAAAATCCATTTTCTCCATCCCCCATTTTAGAAACAATCAGCAAAACCCTAACCCCTAAATCAAATTTCTTCTGATCCGTCGTTGGACATTTTCATCCAACCGTCGTCCGTTCATCCACAGTCACCCAGTAGCTTATTCTTTCTCTATCTTTCCTTATTTCTCTCTGGTCACTTCGCAGCCGCATTGCCGCTGCTCGAAGACCATTATTGCCGGTTCAAGAATCTTCGTGGTTGAGGGCTGCTCAATTCTTGGTAAGCTTGGTTTAAGGTTAGTTCAACAAAAACAAAAGCATTTCTTGAACATAAAAAAAAAACCATTTTTCCTATGTTTTCTCTTTTTCTTCTGTAACTGATCAACAAGCTTATGAATTATATATATACATATATATATATATATATTTATATATACAGCATTAAATATGCATGAGAAGATGGAAGATACAGAAAGGGGCAAAATAAGAAAATGTGAGTTTGGTTTTCTGAAAAATTGACATCCGGAAGTCGAAAGATAATTAGTAGAAGTAGAGTTGTGAACAACTAGCTATGGAATATATATTTATGCACACACACATATATATATATTATAAAAATATCACAATGAAGAAAAAAAGGTATAAAAATAAAATAAAAATTATAAATGAAACATTAGTTCGAGTCAAAATATAGATGACATACCATATTTGTGCGGGTTATGAATGAGATCAAGGGGAAGATTAAAGTGTTGGGTTCGCTATAATCATAGGGATATATGCAGCAGAAAATTAAAATTTTTATCAAACATAAATTTAACCCCTTTGATTCGAAAGCAATTTTAACGATCGCGCTTATTCAAGTGAATATATAAATAAATATAAAATTGGATTATACCTTTCGTGCACTCCGATTATTGTAGGGAATGAACCAATCAATTGCTTATTCTGGACTATCAGAACTCGTAGGGATCTAAATGTCTGCCCTCTATCAGGTCCACAATACGGAAGAGCAACACCAATCAAAAGGATTCGCTAGTATCCTTTTAATCGTTTACTAATCTAGAACCGGAGTATATTTTCAAGAACAATAAAGATTGATTTTTTAAGTTCTTGAAATAATAATATGAAGAGAATAACAAGAAACTGGTTTTCTTTTTCTTTTTCTTTCTTTTCTTTTCTTGGAGAGTAAAAATAGAAGACTTTAAACAAAATATTTTTACTCAAAATTTTTTTTGAATTGAATTATGTAATTTTCATCCCTCATATATATAGGGCTGAAAATTTTAATCATTTTCCAACTCTTGGAAAGTTTTTCAATTTTGAACTATTTTAAAACCTTATCTTGGAAGGATTCCAAATTTTTCAAGAACTCTTCTCTTTTCTCTCCTATTGTATGTGAACTAATTTGAAACTACATTAATCATCAAAATTATCTACATACATTGTTGATATTAATTTGAATTTTTCAAATAATATCAAAATAGATATATATATCATATATATATATACTATAATTATATTAATCTTAGTGGCCTATTTTATCCAATAAAATTGGCCACTATATTTATTTATCTATAAATATATTAATTAAATAAATTATATTTATTTAATTTATTCTCTTCATACTTTAGTGGGCTTCTTAAGTGATCCACATTTATTTTGAACTTGGACTCAAAAATCCTCAAATCAATTCAATTGATTCAATCTCAATTTAATCAATCCAATTGATTAATTTAATTTACTCCAATTGGGCTTCCTAATCAAATTAGGTCCAATTAAATAATCTAATTACTTAATTGAATAATTTAATTTAACCATTAAATTAAATAAAATCATTAATTAATTAATTGATCAGTATTAATTAATTAATTTTCAACCATTGGATAAAATCTAAAATTAGAAATGTTACTTTCCATAAAGATGTGTGACCCTCTTAGGTTCACTACTAAGCTAGTAGTGGGTTTGCAACATTTGCAACTTATGAATAATAATTATTTCAATTAATTAATCCAATTAACTAATCCGCTTGGAATCAACTCCTTAATTCCAAGAACCTCACTATCCATAAAAACATCTAGTAAGTAATCATGGCAAACTAGTCTTAGATGAAATAGCGAGTAAACCTATTTCAGTTGCGAGTACCATACACGTACAGTCCTTTTGACAGCTAATTTCCTGATTGAATCTAAGGCATGGATCATAAATCGAAACCTAAAATGATTCAATAGCTGTTATTCCATTTCAAGTTCCAATAATTCTTGATGAATCACTATTCATACTGCCTTGGCCAAGGTCTTTGAATCACGAACTATGAAAACACAGGAGATTCCTTTATTTAAAAAGACAAGTGTCGAATTCTATGTTGGCCACTGACAAACCTCCATGCACACCAGTGCAACACCCAACATACCCTCTTTGTGATTGTCAAGCAATCAGAAGATATATTAAAGTGCTGCAGGATGCACACAAGGCTACTATCGTGCCTCAAGTCTGAGGACTAGTCGTGTACTATCGCAACACAGAAATTCTTATTTCGACGGACAAAGCCTCCAACTAAGAATTTCTTGTGGGCCATATTCGGTGTACTTGTTCCCTAACAAGCACCCACATACATACACTTACATCTCTACGCTAATACTAATAGAATGTAACATCCTCGTCTCACGAGCATGCATTATATGTACGAGTTTTACTGAGTTATTTGATATCCCATCTCAAAAAGCTCTCGACTCGGAACTTATTTAAGACCAAAGCCTTAGAGGCATGTTCCATGATCGCCATCATATGCGCGACCATGCCCCGTAGCTAAATTTGGTTTAAGGACTTTATCTAATGTGCATAAATAAAAAATGCAAGATATAAGATAAAGAAAATGTCTTTTTATTAATATGATTCCCAATAAGATTGTTTTTATAAAAGCAAAAGAATATAATACACCCAATCTAATTGGGGCGTTGGGCATCCTACTCTAACAATCTCCCACTTGCCCTAGCTTCAATTGCCCATGTAGCTAAGGCTCATCTTCTTTAGATGTCCGTCGAATATCTTCTGTGCTAAGGGCTTAGTAAGTGGGTCTGCTACATTTTCTGTTGAGGCAACTTGATCCACAATGACGTCGTCTCTACCAATGATTTCTCTGATCAAGTGATATCATCTCATTATGTGCTTGGATCTTTGATGAGATCTTGGCTCTTTTGCTTGCGCAATAGCTCTATTATTATCACACTAAATCATAGCTGGATCAACAATGGATGGAATTACACCCAACCCTTGGATGAAATTTCTAATCCAAATAGCTTCTTTTGCTGCATCTAATATAATAATATATTCAACTTCGGTGGTAGAGTCTGCAGTCGTCTCTTACTTGGAACTCTTCTAACTGACCGCACCACCATTCAAAGTGAATATATATCCGGACATAGACTTTAAGTCATCTATATCGGACTAAAAACTAGAGTCTGTATATTCCTGCAGTTTTAGTTCTCCATTGCCGTATATCAGAAAGATATCTTTAGTCCTTCTCAAATACTTGAGGATCATCTTAACGGCTTTCCAGTGTTCTTTCTCTGGATTGGATTAATATCTGCTCGTGACACTCAGAGCATGTGCTATATCAGGCCTTGTACATAACATTGCATACATTATGCTCCCTATTGCAGAAGCATAAGGTATGCGAGCCATTCTTTTTCTCTCTTCAGGTGTCTCAGGAGACATAACTTTAGAGAGTGAAACTCCATGACTCATAAGCAAGAATCCTCTCTTGGATTCCTCCATGCTAAACATTTTTAGCACTTTGTCTATGTACATGGACTGGGATAGTCCGATCATCCTTCTGGATCTATCTCTATAGATCTTTATCCCTAGGATAAAAGATGCATCTCCCAAGTCCTTTATGGAAAACTGATTAGATAACCAAGTCCTCGTTGACTGCAACATCCCTACATCATTTCCAATTAGTAGGATGTCATCAACATAGAGCACAACAAATGTAACTGCACTCCCACTAACCTTCTTGTAGACACATGGTTCATCCAAGTTCTTATGAAAGTCAAACGTTTTGATCGTTTTATCAAACCAGATGTTCCAACTCCTCAAAGCTTGTTTGAGTCCATAAATGGATCTCTGGAGCTTGCAAACCTTTTGCTCGTCCCGCTGGATATGAAGCCTTTTGGCTGCTTCATATAGATATCTTAAGGAAAGCAGTCTTCACATCCATTTGCCATATCTCATAGTCATAATATGCAGATATGGCTAACAGTATCCGTATGGATTTAAGCATCGCTACTGGTGAAAAAGTTTCCTTATAATCAATTCCTTACTTCTGAGTATAATCTTTTGCTACCAATCGTGCCTTATAGGTCGCTACCTCTCTAGCTACTCCAAGCTTCTGCTTGTAGACCCATTTGCAGCCAATAGGAACAATTTCCTGTGTTAGGTCCATCAAAGTCCATACCTTGTTGGAGTACATAGAGTCCATTTCGGACTGTATAGCTTCTTGTCACTTCTTCGAGTCAATGTCAGACATCGCCTCTCCATAGCTTCTTGGATCATTATCCAAGGGGAGTCCCTCTTTTTTGTTCTCTAACAACAAGTTGTACTTCTTAGGTACACTTGAGACCCTTTCGGATCTTTGAAGAGATTATGCCTTAGAGGGTCCAGCATCAGCTGGTGTACCATTTACTGCATCAGTTGGGGTGTTATGTGGTTCTTAAACCTTTTCAAGTTCTACAACATTACCACTTCCATCTGAAAGAAATTCTTCTTCAAGGAAAGTAGCATTCCTCGAAACAAACACCCTTTATTCCTTGGCATCATATAAATAGTATCCAATAGATTCCTTTGGATACCCCACAAACTTGCATAAGCTAGATCTCATATCCAACTTATCTTCCACTAACTGCTTCACATAAGTAGCACACCCCCATACCCTAAGGTATTTATAGGAATGTGTCTTTCCATACCACATCTCATATGGTGTTTTGGCACGATTTTGGATGGCACCCTATTTAATAGGTATGCCGCCGTTTCTAAGGCATAGCCCCAGAATGAAAAAGGTAATGAAGTAAAGCTCATCATAGATCGAACCATGTCCAACAAGGTTCGATTCCTGCGTTTCACAACTCCGTTGAGTTGGAGAGTAACAGGAGGAGTCCACTATGAGAGAATCTCATTCTCTTTTAGATAATCTAAAAATTCTGTGTTTAAGTATTCACCTCCTCGATCAGATCGAAGAGTTTTTATACTTAATCCAGTTTGTTTCTCTACTTCAGTTCTGAATTCTTTAAACTTTTCAAATACTTCAGACTTGTACCTTAAAAGGTATATATAACCATACCTAGAGAAGTCATCGGTAAAGGTTAAGAAGTAGTTATAGTTCCCACGGGTGCTAACATTTAGTGGCCCATATACATCTGCATGGATCAAATCCAATAGATGCTTGGCTCGCTCCACTTGTCCAACAAATGGAGATTTGGTCATCTTTCCTTTGAGGCAGGATTCACAAGTTGGCAGTTCTTGCTCTTTCGTTAGATCAAGCAATTGTGCTAATTTGTTAATCATTTTCTCAGAAATATGTCCTAATCTTGCGTGCCACAAGCTCATTGAACTATAATTATCTAATTTTTTTTTATTTTGTTGAATTGTGAAAATGGGATTATGGGGAGTAATAGTATATAAATAATTCGTCAAAGAACCAGAATATATAAAATCAAAACGTTTGAAAATGGAACAATTTCTATTCTCAATGGTAAATCTAAACCCTTCTCTATCCAAAACTGGAATAGAGATAATGTTCTTAATAATATCCGGAACAAAAAGACAATTATTTAAAACTATTACATAATCATTCTCTAAAGCCAGATTAACGGTCCCTATAGCTAATGTAGTAACTCTTGCTCTATTTTCCATCCTAAGGACTGTCTCTCCTCCATCTAGCTTCCTACTTCTTGCCATCATCTGCAAATCATTGCAAATATGTGAGCTACAATCGGTATCTATTACCCAAGAAGTATTGTTAACTCTTCAGGCTTGCAAGATACTCCTTGCAATCCTCTTTCAGTGCCCTAGTTTGCCGCAGTAATGGCACTTGTCATTAGCTTGAGAAGAAACCTTTTTGACACCGCCCTTAGCTTTCAGCTTGTTGGGTTTAGAGGAACCCTTTCCTTTCTTAGGCCTTTTAGCCTTTGATCCGAAAGAAGATCCAACAAGCAGAATCGGCTTGTCCTTTTTTATAGTGGACTCAGCCGTCTTTAATATGTTCACAAACTCAGCGAGACTAGTCTCCATGTTGTGCATGTTAAAGTTGACAACAAAGGTGTCAAATGATAGAGATAGAGACTGCAGCAGAAGGTCCGTATAGAGTTCGTTCTCCATAATGACTCTAATGGACGCCAGCTTTTCAATAAGGGCTATCATCTTCAATCCATGATCATGGACTGAAGAGCCCTCAGTCATACGATATCTGAAAAGCTCTTTTGAGATCTGATATCTCGTCTGCCGAGTTCTTTCACCATACAACTCTTGTAGGTGAATGAGGATCCCATAAGCAGTATCTTGATCCTCGTTCTGCCTCTGCAGCTCATTTGACATCGATGCCAGCATGTAGCATCGAGCTTGCAGATTGTCATCAACATGACGTAAGTAATCTGCATAATCCTCTGAAGTAATATCCTCCGGTGATACCGAAGGAGGTGCAGTGTCGAGGACATATGCCCTCTTCTCCGATTGAATAACTATCTTCAGGTTTCTTAGCCAATCGACAAAGTTAGGTCCGTTAATTTGTTTTGTTCAAGGATTGTTGCAAGTGGATTCTTTGCCATTTTAGTAGAATAATCTACAAAATATGCACGAAGCAAAAAATGAGTAAACTATGGAAAAAATATATTCATTTAATATAAGGTCTTTAATACTAAATATCTCCCACTATTTTTTTCGAATTCCATCACCTCTAATGGAATTTTGAGAAATCAAATTTCCTAGTGAGCTTGAGGTCCAATGGAAATATTTCACACCCCAATTTTATGAGCCCATGAAATATTTTTATCAGTAGTCAACTCTTTGACGATTGTATTACTATACAACCCTTAAGTTTGTTTTACCTCACATCTTCTCATATACCCCAATTTTATGAGCCCATATGATACTAAGTGTCAAACAATACCCATCAAACATTTGTGTAGATAGAGCATCAAGATGTCCCACGACTCATGGCCAACATAATGACGACTCCATCCCACGAGCATCTCAATGCTTGGTAGAGATCACAGCTTTCCAACACAAGACCACCCCACGACTCATAATCAGTGATCAAGTGCGGTAGTTGTCGTCATGTCTCTATCTTTGATGGTAGGCATGGAACGATAAGTCCTACTTAATTTGTCCATTCTTGTTTGAAATCGAATTTCAAAAAAGTTCTTTTACTTAATTTTAGTAAATTAAGTGGGGTTTAATTTTATCCAAGACCTCGTCATAATTTAAATTAGGTTGGTTATTTAATGCATGACATCATAATATCATTCCGCAAGTATAAAAGCATTAAATAAAATCCTAAGCATGCATCTAATACATACTTAAATAAATGGATGATCATGAACCAGTCCTATGCGGTCCATTTGAGCAAAAAATGAACCTAAGGTCAGTGTAAAGGTAATAAATGGAATAGAATCTATTCTATTACATAATTGTATCCCATACAAACATGGGGCTTGCTGCCCGTCGAGCGCGAGCCGAGTGCCGGGCGCCCGCTGTCGGGTGCCGACGCCCGTGTTATCAATTTTTTTTTATTTTCATATTTAAACAATTTAAATAAGCAATTAAAATTATTCTAATTAAAATTTTCTGAAAATATGCAAAATCAAATTTTACATAATTAACATGAATTTAAACAATTTAAAAACATGTATTCATAAATTCGAAATTCACTAAATAAGTGAAACAGTGGCTTTGATACCACTGTTGAGTTAACTATAACCGTAGGGGTATACGCAGCGGAAAATTAAATTTTTTATCAAATATAAATTTAACCCCTTTGATTTGAAAGCAATTTTAACGATCGCGCTTATTCAAGTGAATATATAAATAAATATAAAATTGGATTATACATTTTGTGCACTCCGATTATTATAGGGAATGAAGCAATCAATTGCTTATTCTAGACTATCAGAACTCGCAGGGATCCAAGTGTCTCCCCTCTATCAGGTTCACAATACGGAAGAGCAACATCAATTAAAAGGATTCGCTAGTATTTTTTTAATTATTTACTAATCTAGAACTGGAGTATATTTTTAAGAACAATAAAAATTGATTCTTTAAGTACTTGAAATAATAATATGAAGAGAATAACAAGAAACTGGTTTTCTTTTTCTTTTTTTTTCTTTTCTTGGAGAGTAAAAATAGAAAACTTTAAACAAAATATTTTTGCTCAAATTTTTTTTTGAATTGAATTATGTAATTTTCATCCCTCATATATATAGGGCTAAAAAATTTAATCATTTTTCAACTCTTGGAAAGTTTTTCAATTTTGAACTATTTCAAAACCTTATTTTGGAAGGATTCCAAATTTTCCAAAAACTCTTCTCTTTTCTCTCTCCTATTGTATGTGGACTAATTTGAGATTACATTAATCATCAAAATTGTCTACATACATTTTTGATATTAATTTGAACTCTTCAAATAATATCAAAATAAATATATATCATATATATATACTATAATTATATTTATACATAAATTAAATCTTAGTGGCCTATTTTATCCTATGGCAACTAAGATTTAATTTATGTATAAATATAATTATAGTATATATATGATATATATCTATCTTGATATTATTTGAAGAGTTCAAATTAATATCAACAATGTATGTAGATAATTTTGATGATTAATGTAGTATCAAATTAGTTCACATACAATAAAAAAGAGAAAAGAGAAGAGTTCCTGAAAGATTTGGAATCCTTCAAAGATAACGTCTTGAAGTAGTTCAAAATTGAAAAACTTTTCAAGAGTTGGAAAGAGAATAAAATTTTCAGCCCTATATATATAAGGGATGAAAATTACATAATTAATTCAAAAAAATTGAGCAAAAATTATTTTGTTTAAAGTATTCTATTTTTACTCTCCAAGAAAAGAAAAGAAAGAAAAAGAAAATTAATTTCTTGTTATTCTCTTCATATTATTATTTCAAGAACTTAAAGAATCAATTTTTATTGTTTTTGAAAATTTACTCCAGTTCTAGATTAGTAAACAATTAAAAGGATACTAGCGTATTATTTTTATTGGTGTTGCTCTTTCATATTGTGGACCTGATAGATGGAAGACACTTAGATCCTTCTGAGTTCTAATAGTTTAGAATAAATAATTGATTGTTTTATTTCCTACAACAATCGGAGTGTATAAAAGGTATAATCCAAATTAAATATTTATTTATATATTCACTTGAATAAACGCGATCGTTAAAATCGCTTTCGAATCAAATGAGTTATATTTATGTTTGATAAAATTTTATTTTTTTGCTGCGTATACCCCTGCGATTATAGCGAACCCGACAGTAGTATCAGAGTCACTATTTCACTTATTTAGTGAATTTTGGATTTATGAATGCATGTTTTTAAATTGTTTAAATTCATGTTAATTATGTAAAATTTGATTTTGCATATTTTCATAAATTTTTAATTGGAATAATTTTAATTGCTAATTTAAATTATTTAAATATGAAAATTAGCAGGCACCCGATTGCGCGCGCGGGCACCATGCAGCAAGCACTAGATGTGCGCTCGTTTCGGGTCTATTTTTTTTATTTTCTGGAATTTTAAAATTAAATATTAATTTTAATTATTTCTAAAAAATTATTTTTCAAGCAATTAAAAATTATACCAAGTTAAAAGAAAATTGCGTTTAACAATTTGGTAAATTTACATATTTTGATAATTACATATGATGTTAATTATAAGCATGTATGTGATGATCATGAGCCATTGGATTAATGTGATTAATTTTATTTAATATTTTTGGATTTTAAAATGGGGCCTGCGAGTCTCTTATTTCATCTATGTAAGTTATTTTATTTTCTGTAAAGAGAGTAAAATAGATGGTGAGGTTTTTTCTTTTTCTTTGGAAGACGAATGAAAATAAAAAAGGAGGTTTCAAATAAGGCACATATTTGTATGGAATACAATTATGTAATAGAATAGGCTCTATTTCATTTTATTACCATTAGACTGACCTTACGTCTATTTTTTGTTCAAATGGACCACATAGGACTGGTTCATGATCATCCATTTATTTAAGTATGTATTAGATGCATGCTTAGAATTTTATTTAATGCTTTTATGCTTACGAAATGATATTATGATGTCATGCATTAAATAACCAACCTAATTTAAGTTATGATGAGGTCTTTGATAAAATTATACCCCACTTAATTTATTAAAATTAAATAAAATATTTTTTGAAAATTTAATTTCAAACAAAAATGGACAAGTTAGGTAGGACCTATCGTTCCATGCCTACCATCAAAGATAGAGACATGACAACCACTACCGCACTTGATCACTGACCATGAGTCATGGGGTGGTCTTGTGTTGGAAAGTTGTGATCTCTACCAAGCATTGAGATGCTCAGGGGATGAAATCATTATTATGTTGGCCATGAGTCGTGGGACATCTTGATGCTCTATTTATACGAATATTTGATGAGTATTGTTTGATACTTAGTACCATATTGGTTCATAAAATTGGGGTACATGGGAAGAGGTGAGGCAAAACAAACTTGAGGGTTGTATAGTGATACAATCGTCAAAGAGTTGACTACCGATAGAAATATTTCATGGGCTCATAAAATTGGGGTGTGAAATATTTCCATTGGATCTCAAGCTCACTAGAAAATTTAATTTCCCAAAATTTCATTAAAGGTGATGAAATTCGAAGAAAATAGTGGGAGATATTTAGTATTAAAAATCTTATATTAAATGAATATATTTTTTCCCATAGTTTACTCATTTTCTACTTCGTGCATGTTTTGTAGATTATTCTACTAAAATGGTAAAGAATCCACTTGCAACAATCCTTGAACAAAACAAATTAACTGAACCTAATTTTGTCAATTGGCTAAGAAACCTGAAGATAGTTCTTCAGTCGGAGAAGAGGACATATGTCCTCGACATTGCGCCTCTTTTGGCTCCATCGGAGGATATTACTTCAGAGGATTATGTAGATTACTTATGTCATGTTGATGACAATCTGCAGGCTCGATGCTACATACTAGCATCGATATCAACTGAGCTGCAGAGGCAGAACGAGGATCAAGATACTGCTTATGGGATTCTCATTCACCTACAAGAGTTATATGGTGAAAGAACTCGGCAGACGAGATATCAGGTCTCAAAAGAGCTTTTCAGATGTCGTATGACTAAGGGCTCTTCAATCCATAATCATGGATTGAAGATGATAGCCCTTATTGAAAGGCTGGTGTCCCTTGGAGTCATTTTGGAGAACGAACTCTATACGGATCTTCTGTTGCAGTCTCTGCCTCCATCATTTGACACCTTTGTTGTCAACTTTAACATGCACAACATGGAGACTAGTCTCGCTGAGCTTGTGAACATGTTAAAGACGGTTGAGTCGACCATGAAAAATGACAAGCCAATTTTGCTTGTTGGATCTTCTTCTAGATCAAAGGCTAAAAAGCCCAAGAAATGAAAGAATAAAGGAAAGGGTTCCTCCAAACCTGACAAGCTGAAAGCTAAGGGTGGTGTCAAAAATGTTTCTTCTCAAGCCAATGACAAGTGTCATTACTGCGGCAAACTAGGGCACTGAAAGAGGAATTGCAAGGAGTATCTTGCAAGCCTGAAAAGTTCAGGTATATATTTTGTTGAAGTTAACTTGTCGGTTAACAATACTACTTGGGTATTAGATATTGGTTGTGGCTCACATATCTATAATGTTTTGCAGATGATGGCAAGAAGTTAGATGGAGGAAAGACGATGCTTATGATGGAGAATGGAGCAAGAGTTATTGTATTAGCTATAGGGACCGTTAATCTAGCTTTAAGAATAGTTATGTAATAGTTTTAAACAATTATATTTTCGTTTCGGATATTATTAAGAATATTATCTCTATTCCAGTTTTAGATAGAGAAGGTTTTAGATTTACCATTGATAATGAAAATTGTTCCATTTTCAAATGTTCTGATTTTATCTATTATGGTTCTTTAACGAATTGTTTACATACTATTACTCCCCATAACCCCATTTTCACAATTCAACAAAATAAAAAAATTAGATAATCATAGTTCCATGAGTCTGTGGCACGCAAGATTAGGATATATTTTTGAGAAAATGATTAACAAATTGGCACAATTGTTTGATCTAACGAAAGAGTAAGAACTGCCAATATGTAAATCCTACTTCAAAGGAAAGATGACCAAATCTCCACTTGTTGGACAAGTGGAGTGAGTCAAGCATCTATTGGATTTAATCCATATAGATGTATGTGGGCCACTAAATGTTAGTGCCCATGGAAACTATAACTACTTCTTAACCTTTACCGATGACTTCTCTAGGTATGGTTATGTGTACTTTTTAAGGTACAAGTCTGAAGTATTTGAAAAGTTTCAAGAATTCAAAACCGAAGTAGAGAAACAAACTGGATTAAGTATAAAAACTCTTTGATTTGATCGAGGAGGTGAATATTTAAGCACAAAATTTTTAGATTATCTAAAAAAGAATGGAATTCTCTCACAATGGACTTCTCCTACTACTCTCCAACTCAACGGAGTTGCGGAACGCAGGAATCGAACCTTGTTGAACATGGTTCAATCTATGATGAGCTTCACTTCATTACCTCTGTTATTCTGGGGCTATGCCTTGGAAACGGCAGCATACCTATTAAATAGGGTGCCATCTAAAGCCACGCACAAAACACCACATGAGATATGGTGTGGAAAGATAGCTTTCTATAGATACCTTAAGTTATAGGGGTGTGCTGCTTATGTGAAGCAGCTAGTAGGAGATAAGTTGAATATGAGATCCAGCTTATGCAAGTTTGTGGGGTGTCCAAAGGAGTCTATTGGATACTATTTTTATTATGCCACAGAATAAATGGTGTTTGTTTCGAGAAATGCTACCTTCCTTAAAGAAGAATTTCTTTCATATGGAAATGGCAATGTCGTAGAACATGAAGAGGTTCAAGAACCACAGAACACTCAAATAGACGCAGTAAATGGTACACCAGTTGATGCTGGACCCTTTGAAGCACAACCTCTTCGAAAATCCGAAAGGGTCACAAAGGTACCTAAGAGGTACAACTTGTTGTTAGAGAACAAAGAAGATGGACTCCCCTTGGATAATGATCTAAGAAGCTACGAAGAGGTGATGTCTAACATCGACTCGGAGAAGTGGCAAGAAGTTATGCAATTTAAAATGAACTTTATGTACTCCACTATAGGGAATTGTTCCCATTAGCTGCAAATGGGTCTACAAGCGAAAGCTTGGAGTAGATGGAGAGGTAGCGATCTATAAGGCACGATTGGTAGCAAAATGTTATACTCAGAAGTAAGGAATTGATTTTGAGGAAATTTTTTCACCAGTAGTGATACTTAAATGCATACGGATATTATGACTATGAGATATGAAAAATGGATATGAATACCGCTTTCCTTAATGGAAACATTAAAAAATAGATCTATATAAAACAACTAGAAGGCTTCATATCCAGCGGGAGCGAACAAAAAGTTTGCAAGCTCCAAAGATCCATTTATGGACTCAAACAAACTTCGAGGAGTTAGAACATCCAGTTTGATGAAACAATCAAAACGTTTAACTTTCATAAGAACCCAAATGAACCATGTGTCTACAAGAAGGTTAGTGGGAGTGCAGTTACATTTGTTGTGCTCTATGTTGATGACATCTTAATCATTGGAAATGATATAGGGATATTGCAGTCAACGAGTACTTAGTTATCTAATCAGTTTTTCATGAAGGACTTAGGAGATGCATCTTTTATCCTATGGATAAAGATCTATAGAGATAGATCCAGAAGCATGATCAGACTATCCGAGTTCATGTATATAGACAAAGTACTAAAAAGGTTTAGCATGGAGGAATCCAAGAGAGGATTCCTGTCTATGAGTCATGGGATTTTACTCTCTGAGGTTATGTCTCCCAAAACACCTTAAGAGAGAGAAATAATGGCTCGCATACCTTATACTTCTGCAATATGGAGCATAATGTATGCAATGTTATGTACAAGGCCTGATATAGCACATGCTCTAAGTGTTACGAGCAGAAATCAGTCCAATCCAGGAAAAGAACACTGGAAAGCCGTTAAGGTGATCCTCCAGTACTTGAGAAAGACTAAGGATATCTTTCTAATATATGGTAATAGAGAACTAAAACTGGAGGGATGTACAAACTCTAATTTTCAGTCTAATATAAATGACTCAAAGTACATGTTCGGATACATATTTACCCTGGATGGTGGTGCGGTCAGTTGGAAGAGTTCCGAGTAAGAGACGACTGCAGACTCTACCACCGAAACTGAATATATTATTGCATCAGATGCAGCAAAAGAAGTTGTTTGGATTAGAAACTTCATCCAAGGGTTGGGTATAGTTCCATTTGTTGTTGATCCAGTTATGATTTGCTGTGATAATAATGGAGTCATTGCGCAAGAAAAAGAGTCAAGATCTCATCAAAGATTCAAGCACATAATGAGACGATATCACTTGATCAGAGAGATCATTGGTAGAGGCGACGTCATTGTGGATCGAGTTGCCTCAGCAGAAAATATAGCAGACCCACTTACTAAACCCTTAGCACAAAAGATATTTGATGAACATCTTGAGAAGATGGGTTTTAGATACATGGGCAATTGGAGCTAGGACAAGTGGGAGATTATTAGAGTAGGATACCCAACACCACAATTAGCTACGGGGCATGGTCGCGCATATGATGGCTATCATAAAACATACTTCTAAGGTTTTGGTCTTAAATAAGTTTCAAGTCGAGAGCTTTTTGAGATGGGACATTAAATAGCTCACTAAAACTCGCACATATAATACATGCTCGTGAGAAAAGGATGTCACATTCTATTGGTATTAGCTAGAGATGTAAGTACATGTATATGGGTGCTTGTTAAGAACAAGTACACCGAACATGGCCTGCAAGAAATTCTTAATTGGAGGCTTTGCTTGTCAAAATAAAAATCTTTGTGTTGCGATAGTACATGACTAGTCCTCAAACTTAAAGCACGATGATAACCTTGTGTGCATCCTACAGCACTTTGATATATCTTTTAATTGTTTGACAATCACAAAGGAGGTATATTGGGTGTTGAACTGATGTGCATGGAGGTTTGTCAATGGCCAATATAGAATTTGACACTTGTATTTTTAAACAAGGGAATCTCTTCTATTTTCATAGTTCGTGATTCAAATACATTGGCTAAGGTAAGATGAATTGTGATTCATAAAAAATCAATAAAACTTGAAATGAGATCACATTTATTGAATCATTTAGAGTTTCGACTTATAATTCATGCTCTAGATTCAATCGGGAGATTAGTTGTTGAAAGGATCGTACGTGTATGGTACTCGCAATTGAAATAGGTTTACTCTCTATTTCACCTAAGATTAGTTTGTCATGATTACTTGCTAGGTGTTTTCATGGATAGTGGGGTTCTTGTAATTAAGGAGTTGATTCCAAGCAGATTAATTAATTGGATTAATTAATTAAAATATTTGTTATTCATAAGTTGCAAATGTTGTAAACCCACTACTAGCTTAGTAGTAAACTTAAGAGGGTCATACATATTTATGAAAAGTAACATTTCTAAATTTTATTGTTGGAAATTAATTAATTAATACTGATGTATTAATTAATTAATAGTTTTAATTAATAGTTCTATTTAATTTAATGATTAAATTAAATTATTTAACTAGACTTAATCTGATTAAAAAATTCAATTGGAGTAAATTAAATTAATCAATTGAATTGATTAAATTGGATTGATTTGGTGATTTTTGAGTTCAAGCCCAAAATTAATGTAGATTACTTAAGAAGCCCACTAAAATATGAAAAGAATAAATTAAATAAATATGATTTATTTACTTAACATATTTATAGATAAATAAATATAGTGACGGATTTTATGAGATAAAATCGGCTACTAAGATTTAATTTATGTATAAATATAATTATAGTATATATATGATATATATCTATCTTGATATTATTTGAAGAGTTCAAATTAATATCAACAATGTATGTGGACAATTTTGATGATTAATGTAGTCTCAAATTACTCCACATACAATAGGAGAGAGAAAAAAAAATAGTTTTTGAAGATTTGGAATCTTTCCAAGATAAGATTTTGAAGTAATTCAAAATTGAAAAACTTTCTAAAAGTTGGAAATGGATTAAAATTTTCAGACATGTATATATGAGGGATAAAAATTACATAATTAATTCAATAAAATTGAGCAAAAATTATTTTGTTTAAAGTATTCTATTTTTACTCACCAAGAAAACAAAAGAAAGAAAAAGAAAATCAATTTTTTGTTATTCTTTTCATATTATTGTTACAAGAACTTAAAGAATCAATTTTTATTACTCTTGAAAATTTACTCCGGTTTTAGATTAGTAAATAATTAAAAGGATACTAGCGAATCCTTTTGATTGATGTTCTTCTTTCATATTGTGTACCTGATAGAGGGGAGACACTTGGATCTCTACGAGTTCTGATAGTTTAGGATAAACAATTGATTGTTTTATTTCCTATAACAATCGAAGTGCACGAAAGGTATAATTCGAATTTAATATTTATTTATATATTCATTTGAATAAGCGCGATAGTTAAAATCACTTTCGAATCAAATATGTTAAATTTATATTTGATAAAATTTTAATTTTTTATTGCGTATATCACTGCGATTATACCATACCATCAAATGTATCGCTATTTCAAAAGGATCTCATTTGTAAATACAATCTTACATCAGAAAGAGTTGATTCTGAGCTTGGTGTGCGGCTCCGAATCCTCCCTCTACAGAGTACAATAGATGAAGACAGACCTCAAGGTAAAGAAGCTGATGATGCTAGCAACTTTGGAAACTTACATGGGCTAAATGATGAAACGAATGGGTCTGCCTTCACTGTTGACAGATTACCTCTCCTTCCTGACTAGAACGGAGCTAATTTTGATCTCCTATCCTCCTCCTACAAAGTAGAAGACCACAAAAGCACAGGTATGTTTGTACTGTGGTAACCGTCTCTTGGTCTACATGTAGAAAGTTGCAAATTCCACTAGGATCTCTTTCCACCTTAATCCCTCCATGACATCTTTTTTCAGTCAGACTCCATAAAGTTCCAATTATTTATTTTTTGCCTAGAACACCTTAAAACTGTTGATTTTCACTATCCTTGGGTCTGTTGTCTGGGAATTTTTGCTTATGATAGAGAAGGTTTTCCATGTAAACTACCTAAATGTTTTCAATTCTTTTGAGGCTATGTATATTTGTCTGCCATGAGCTGTTCTCAGGAAATTAGATTACAGGAGCAAGAATAGCGAAAAGAAACACCCCAAAAAGTACAAATCTTGAAAATGACACGTGTAGATTTGACTAGTTAGAACATTTAGTGCTAGTTTCTCTTATGATATTAATTTTCTTTCGGTTTGTTGATTCTTGCCTTTTGAATGACACCAACTACTCCAGAAAACATTTTAAACAAACAAGATAAGCATAAATATGCATGGTTTGAGCTGCACATTATGGGAAAAAGGGTTGGCTTTTCAGTGTTTGACAATATCATAGTGCTCCAAAACGAATTTGATCTATGATTCAATTATTTAATTCATATTTGGTGCTCTTTTTCCACTTGAAGCAATGTAAAGGAGTATTAAATGCTTATCCAGAATCCCAAAGTCATACCTATTTCAGGAGTCCAATTCCATATGCAGATTAAAATGTAAGAGAGGATAACGTTAATTTGTGTTCTATGACAGCTCCATAATTGTCTATATTAGTTTCTTTAAGCATTAATCTGAACATGCACAGACATAAAGATGGTCATTTTCACCGAAGTTGACCCCAAATTGACAAGAAATCATTGTGTTATTACATAAAAAAATAGCCATTTCCTTTGGTGGGTCAGCCCGTAACCTGGGTTGGCATTTTGTAAGGAGTATTGCGAAACTATTCTTACATAACAATTGTCTAACCCAACTAGAGAATTAAAAGGATGGAGTACATTGTTGTATTTTACAAACTTCTCAAATAGAGAAGTTTTGCAATGGGATATTGTCTCATCGGTATCTCACTTCAAGAAATGAACATGGTCTCATGGGAGGTAACTGCAACACTTGGTAACGAGAACAACACCTTGATAAATTATGTTTTGATTTGTTTGGTGAACATCTGATCTGCTGCTAAACTAATCCCTTGTGAATTTCCAATATGGCAGTAATTAATATTACAAAAATACTTATCATGAGATCATGCAATTTTGATTTGTCAGAAAAGTTGATGAAAAAATGTATTTTGTTCTAATTCTGAGGTAGGAATAATATAATCCACAGATGTTGCATTGCTCAAATATTTTATCCTCTAGAGCTTAAAATCCACAGACCATGGATTATCCTCTAGCCACCCTACCCCAGGCCCCTCCAAATAAACGAATAAATAAAAGGATGTAAAGTTAATGGATCTTTTTTCTTTATTTCTTTTTTGAGTTTTTGGATCATCCTTTTCTCTGTTTACCTTGTTAGGCGGTGGAGGAAATGTCCACATCAAAACTATTAGCCGTACGAGAATAAGGTTGCTTGGAGATAACATTTAAGGTATTGAAGACCGCACTTTCAACTTATTCCCAATATACTTTTGGAGACATACTGTTAAATCTTTTGATTATTAAGTGTTTAATGTATATCTTCATGTACTGTTTATGTGAATACAAAAATGATGAAACCTTCATTGACTTGAATAAAATTGTAAGGTGACGGTTAGAATGACGGAGATGGCATTTGAAATTTTGTTTGTTTCTGCACTTTTTTTATGGTATAGCTTTCGTTCTCTCTTTGGTGTTTTGTGTGGACCAAAGCAACATGAGTATCACAAAAGCTGTATATTTAAGTGCATATTAAGCACTGCCTCTCAAGAATCTAATATCCAATATAAAGCACTCACCCTTTCCTCAAATCAAATGTCATAAGAGATTAATTTTAATAATATTGTTAGTTTATTTTAACAGATGATTAACTTTTATTGAAACTTTAAATGCATGATCTCTAGCTGGCATCCAATACTAATCATGCAGAGCATTTCACTGCAACCCTTTTTATTTTATGGAAGCCAATATGCTTGCTTATTCACATGATCATTGTATTGCAGTCTTGTTCCTATTTGCTTCAATATGTGGATGAAAATTCTACATAGATGGATAATGTGTTGTACATAGGAGTGAAAATAAAATAGAATTATAGTTCAAATTTTTCTTGAGTCTGCCATTGCTGAAGTTTTTAAAAAAAAATCATGCTGCCCTTTCTAAGAATGAAGTGGTTCTGTATATCTGTGGATATCCCTGCATTTGATTATCAAATAAAACCAAGATTAAGAAAAAAAGATGAGAGCTTAGGTGACCTATTAGATGTGCATTTCTGAAGTGTATTTCTCCAATAGCACAAAAGCATTAGGAACATGGACTTCTGGCCTTTGTTTTTTTCATAGTTTACACACAGAAAAGCTAAATTTGACTGGATACCAAACTTAGATGCTTCCCTTTACATGCAACCCTTCACACATACAGAAAGTGAAATCCTGACCCTTCAGAACCTCATGGGGGAAGATCTAGACTCTAGATTATAGAAAGGAGAACTTTGAATGTCAAGCCAATAATGGAGCTTCATAACATCATCAGATGCAAGAGGTCAAATAACTGACTTGGCACACTCAGTAGTTCTTAGGTAAAGAAGGGACTCAGCTATGTGAGATGAGGGAGGAGAGTGAAACTCTCTATAGGCTATACATCACGAATTAGGATTCAATATATGGATACGAGGTTCCTAAGATTGATATGAGCAAACAAGAATGGTAATATCTTTAACTAGCTAAAATTCAACTTACATGGAACGAAAGCACCGCACCGAACTGCTTCACTTGGCTCAACTCGAACCAATCACAGAGATAATATCACATGATAATAATAATATTTTTTTTATTAGTGGATTGAATGCAACATATTTATACAATTTTAAATTATTGATAAGAGTAAGTGTTTGCCTTTTATAACCGGAAAGGCGGCAAAAAATTGCCGCAATGGCACATTGTGGACAAGGGAAATCGCCTTTGAGTCCACCTCAGCCATTTCAAAATCATCAGCATTCACTTTTGAGGTCAAATAGCAATAGTAGCATTACCAATAGTTAATCTTATGTGAAAAAAAAATAGTAGTAGGTAGAATTCTATTGTGTTTTTTTATTTTTTATTTTTGGCCTCCAAATAAACAAGTGTCATTTTCCTTAGTATTTGATTGCATGGCCTCAGTGTCTTATTTGACCCCTTTCCCATTAAACTAACACATAATTTGTGACCCTAGGGAGCTCTATAAATATCCACACTTCCTACCTCAACATTCCTACCATCACCTACAAGATTTTTCAAAACTTCTTAGTGCGAGTCCTTAGCTCATTAATGTCACATAGATGGCTGGTTTAAACTTCTGGTTTTGTTTAGTCTTGATCACGTTGTCGTCGTTTGTTGTCTGTGAATCGCGTTCTCTCCCTCCATTAACACACCCCAAGAGACGCTCATTGATTGAGAGCGCCCAAGAAATGATCAAAGAAAGCCTGAGGAGAAAAGAGATTGCAGAAAATTGGTACGAGTTCAATCGGGTTAGCCCCGGGGGACCTGACCCGAAACACCATTAGTGTCATTTTATGGAGCAGGAAAGGTTTATAAATAAAATATTAGGGAATGTGTTGTGTTTTGGGAGAGGCTTTTCTTAGGTTTTCTCTTTTCTTTTTCTTTTTCTTTTTTTTTTTTTTAATTCTATCTTTTCTGCATGTTTAGTTGGATTGATTAATGCATGCAGTTGTGATAATTTGGCTGCGACCACGATGTAACTTTGTTATTACTGAATAAATTAAGTTTTTTATGAACTTTTTGCTTTTGTTTGTGATGTATTGGTATTCCCATATATTTGTATTATCTCTGCATTCTTATCTTGCAATAGCACAACCTATAAGTGGTGCCCCCTACCCCACATGAAAAATTATAATATGGGGAGGATAATTTAGAGATTGAGTTTTGTTTTTCTATTATTATTTGGTCATGTTGGCTTCTTGAATGGGCCAATATTAACTTAATATTTCATGACACAATGGCCACAAATCAAATGAAATTTCATTCTACCAAAAAGGGTTTCTTTATGTAGTTTTTAGTAATAGATTGCAAATTTATGTATTTATTTCAGAATTAGAGAAGAAAATAAATGTGTTCTGATGTGATCACAACCACCCTTATATATATATATATATAACGTGATATGTGTAATAAATATTTTTGGAAGATTTAAAGTGATCTTTGAAAGGATTTCCTAGAGAAAATGAAAATCAATAAAAGTTTATATTCAAAATTGCAAAAAAAATAGATTATATTTCATGACACAGTGGCCACACATCAAATGAAATTCATGCTACCAAAGCGTTTCTTTATGTACTAAGTAGGATTGTGATATATATATTTTTCTTTTTTGGGTAACCTTGATTTGATTTCAGAATTAGAGAGGAAAATAATGTGTTATGATCGTGTATTGATATGTGTAATAAATATTTTTAGAAGATTTGAATTGATCTTTGATAGGGTATCTAAGAGAAAAAGAAAATCGAAAATCAACAGAAGCAGTTAATATTCTATATTGCAAAAAATTAGATTATATTTTGAGCCAACAAAATGTGGATCAAAGATTGCAATAATTTCAAAGGGCGACGAATTCAAATTATGCTTGCTGATCATTTTTAAAAATTAACATGTTTTTTCATGCGTAGCACATGCATTGCACTACACTGCAAAGGAAAAAAAAAACAAAATATATAATGACATAATGTTAAGCGATAATGTGAAATTTATTATCAATTATATATATTAAGTGAAAAGTTTTTTATTTTTATTGTAGTAATGATTCTCAAGAGTTGAAAAAAAAATAATATTTAGGTTGTTATTATTAATAATTAATTATATATATAATAATAATTATTACTAATAAAACTTACCACTAGTGATTTGTAACAATGTTTTCCTCCTGAGAATTTAAATATCAAGTCTTGTTATTATTCAATTTGTGGGGACTATTATTAGGGCAAACGAAAAACTATTCTCACCAAACATATCATTACCACATTGCCATCCAACATCTTGTCACTAATCAAACGTTCGCTTTGACGAATGAGACCATGATTAATATTATGTTTATTTTTGATAAATTAAATAATGCATTTAAAAATGGTATTATCCAATATACCCTTGGAATAACAAAGTTTATGAGAAAAATGATTAATTTATCTACACAACCTCTAGTTTATAAAAAAAAAAATTATATCGTGTTTATTTTTAATGAATTAAATAATTCGATTAAAAATAGTATTGTCCAATATACTTGGATCACAATTTTTTTAACTTTCCTCACTTAGTATCTTTACTGATTCAATTTTCTTTCAATTTTTTCTTCTTCTGCAACTTTAGGGTAAAAGTTACTTTAGACATAGCTTTGCCCTGGGATTGTTTCTTCATAATGATGAATCACTGATTTTGGTGGAATACAACTGTGGGCGGCCAGTCCTCACTCCTCAGTGAAGGATCCTAATGTGAACAGGGGATTGATTAATTTGGAGAAAACAGTATATCCCAAGAAAATCCCACAATGTAAACAGGCAACAATATTATTTAATTGGTGGGAGAAGAAAAGACTTGCAGATTTATACACTGTTTGGGCATGTGAGGCAGCCAGATAAAAACAATCAAGCAGCCAAAGGAACAAAGCATGCTCAAAGAAACAGAGCATGAAGCAGAAGAAGATGCCTATTTCTTTTTCTTTTTGCCTTTATCATATATATATATATATATATATATTTGTGTGTGTGTGCAGAGGCAGAGGCAGAGGCAGAGGGAGGGGGCAGGCTGGGCGGCTGGGTGCACCTCTCCTTCCCAATTTTTTACAAATATATTTTTTTGCTTATAGAATTTAATAAAATTAAAATTTTTGCTCATTTAAATTATGAAATTATATCAATTGTCCCATCAAATTTTTATAATCTTATTTTAAATATATAAATTTAAAAATATTCTAAATTATTTAAATTTTATTTTTTTTTAAATTTTAGGTGATTATTATTCATATAAAGTTGTAAAAGGTAGTTGTTCAATTAAAACTTATTATGATTTTTTGTATCTACAAACAAGATTTATATTAGTAAAAAAATACTCATTATTGTTATTTTTTATACTTATTTGTTAATTTTTAATTTATTTAATTTTATTTTTTTTTACTTATTATTTGAAATTATTCTAATTTTTAAGTTGTAAGAAATTATAGTGTAGGTTTTTCATAATACATTTTATTTGGTTAATAATTATAAAATAATGTTAAGATATTTGCAATAGTTTTTCGAAGTAATCTTTATTGACAAATTCATTTTTGACATATTATTATAAATTTTATAACGTTAAGAATTATTTTTATTTAAAAAATAATTTTGTTCATAATAAAAATAATTAAGAACTTCATTAGTCTTTTAATATATTTTTAATATATTATTTTTTTATAATATTTTTTCATTCACATTTAGATAATTTATTTATTTTATTGAGTTCCATTTGTACAATACTTTGCTTTTTATTTACTTTTCAGTTTTGTTTGGTCCAATAAAAATTAGATTCTCATTTTATTTTTGTTACAATTTGAAATACAATTTCACAACATCACAGTTAAAATATTAAAATTAATTTTTGTTGTTGAAGACTTTCTTCAAATAATATTTTACAAATATGTAGCTACTTATATAAACTAGATTTTATTTGAAAAATATTTTTTCTTTTTCACAATAATAAGATAATTTTTAATACTTAATAATGACTCATAAGATTGTGATAAAACTGTGAGAATTACTCTAATATCCGAATTATATTTTATAACTTTGTAAGTCAAGTTTTGTTTTGTGTTAGATTGAATTAGAATTGATTCTCATTTTTATTTAGAATTTTTTTTTTTTTCGAATACTTATACAGATATAAGAAATTTAGGTATAAATATTATTTTTTTATAATTGTATTTATTTTTTAATAATTAATTAATAAAAAATTATAATAAAAAATATTTTTATAAGTAAAAAAAATAATTAATATTATATTTTTTATTATTGTATCTCCCCCTCCACCTGCCCCTGTATTGAAATCTTGGCTTCTCCCTAATGTGTGTGTGTGTGTGTGTGTGTGTGAAATCTATACTGAACTAGGTTGACCATACATCTCATAATAACTTTTTAATTGCATAACGTATCATTTATCCAACGAGGGACAGAACCAGAAATTCTAAGTTTGAAGGAGAAATTGATTTTTTTTTTTTAAAATAATGACAAAGAGTTATGTTGAATCATATTAAAAATAACTTTATCATTTATAAGGGATATCAAAATTTAATGAATTTACACGTAAACGTTTTTACAAATTTAAGATTAAATATAATAAAATTTAACGTCATATGAAGTTAAGAATACTCGCCTAACTCTGTCCCTATTTACCTTTATTTTTTCTTCTTATTATCATCAGTTTCATATGGCTGTGGTTGATGAAAATTTTAGATTTTCTTGAAAATCTTTATTTGGATTTTTTTTTTTTAATTTGAACCCCGAAATATGGGGAAACTGGGTAGGGGTAGGATTTTCGAAACTCTAACCTTCTATGTAAAATATGAGATCATGTATCACTAACTCTTTGTTAATTGAATATATTTGTTAGTTGGTATTAAATGGTGTTTGGTTGAATTTATAAATTTTTCAAAATATTTTATAAATTATTTAAAAGTTTATAAACTTTCAAAAAGTGTGTGATAATTTTTTCTGAAAAAACTTATAAGATCAAAAAAAAATTATTTAAAAACTTATAAACTCTTAAAAAAAGTAGCTCAACCCCAACTTATTTTCAAATTAAAATTTTATTTTAACATAACTCTTTCAATTCTGACAGTTTTAATTATAAAATTATCATTACTAATATTTTAAAAGTTTCATTATGTTATTTTATCCAAATACTTCAACAACTTATTTTTAAAATAAAATTTAATATGTTATAAACTCTAAAAACATCTTATAAGATATTGAATTTTATAAAATATTTTAAATAAACTTAATCAAATACCCACTTAATCTTGTGTTGATCTTTGTTAACTCTACATAGAGATGTTTAGAACAAAAAGGAAAAGTGGATTTTTGGGCTGCCAAATTAAGGTCATCATCCTCCCATTGGATGCTGATTCTTCATGCAGACAAGAATACATATGTATCCCATCTACCTTAAATTGTCTCTAAGGCTCCGTTTGGTTCCACGGAAATTGGGGGAAGAGAGAAGATTCAGGAATTTTTTTTTTTCGTTTTTTGATTGCAAAGAAATTCCAGAAAAATACCAAAAAAATTTATCAAATCTTGAAAATTTTGAAAAATAATAAAATATTTTTTAAACAAGATATTTATTTGTGTTGTAAAGTCAATAAATTTAAAATAGGATAAAAACTTTGTTGAGCTATAAGTTTTGTATAACTATTTTTTATATTAAATATTGAAACAATTTTTTTTTGCTTTTGGTGACTAATCAAATAATATCAGTAATTCATATACAATATTTGAAAACCTTTTTCACTTTAAAAATGAATAGGGGAAATAGAAAAGGAAAAAAATTGATATATAAAATTGATTATCCATCTAGATTAAGAACAATATGTTTCTAAAATTCAACTTAGATCTCGTCTCAAATATTTTTTTATATTTTACACTAATTAAAATTTCTAGGTAAATACTCTGTTTAAATGAAAATTATTGAAATACTTCAAAAATATATTGATAATAAAACAAAGGCTGAAATGGAACCTGGACAAAATAGTATTCAAGTCCTTTTAAAATTTAATAAAAGTTAAATAATACGTATACCTACACTATAAGGGACTGCAAAAGCTTTATATCAATTGTTATCTTATCTGGACTGTTTAAAATATTAATAATTAGTTATTGTTATTCATTTTTTAATTCTAAAACTAAAGAAAATATTATTTTTCCAGAATTTTTTTCCTAAAATTTTCCATCATAATTTTTCGAGGAAACAATCGGATCCTAAATTGCTAATTTTTAATTTGCTAACAACTTTATAATACATGTCGTACTCGATATATTGTTTGTCGGATGTTTAGATGATGGATAAATATTTATTTTTTAAAATAGACACTTGTCTATCAATCATATACCCACGTTCACTTTTTGGTTGGAATGATGAATGATTGATGAAAAATGTGATGAAATATAAATTATGATTAAATTATCCAGCATATCTCATACGTACTTCTTATAATTATGTGAATGATATATCAATCAAAATTTTCATCATATATCTACTTTAATGAATAATTATGTATATTATTATGCATTTAACTAATTTTTCCTTCACTAAACATTCTCATAAATTATTCCAAATTTATATAAATAGGACGAATTATCCAACAAAAATTATCAATTATACTGGACTTAAAATTTTATCATTAACTATCATCACAATAACAAATATTTGACTAAATAAGATATTTTATTATACACAATCTAATTAAATAAAATAAAAAATAAAATTATACAACCTAATTAAATAAAGTAACCAACCAATTTTTTTACTCAAAATCAAATGTATTTTGGTATGCATTGATTGTGAATTGACTTTCCATCAGATTTTGTTTGAAATTATGTTGATCAGTTTAGGATTCTGCCTGAAAAGACAAGCCCCACTTTCAACATTGTGAAACAGACAAAAAGGGTGTTGCATATTCCACAAAATCTTTTTTGCCGTGGGATCCTTCAAAATCCAAGGCCTATCATAGTTTTGGCCGCCATTGAAAACGTGGAGAAAGAAAAGTATTAAGCTTTAGAGGGAGGCTCTTAATTGATTGGAGAATGCAAAATATCTTTTATATGAATTGAAAGAGAATGGTTTTTGTTTGGCGCCACTTCTCCATTAATGAGTTAATCTTGTTGGAAATAAATATTAAAGACTTTCTCAAGTTTTAGTTATTTTCAACATTTTAATTCTGACAAAACGTGGCTCTTTAAATTTTTTGTTCATTAACACATTTTAATTCAACATAATGTGTCTCTTTAAATTTAATGTTTATTAAAGATTTACAGTCGAACTATTATATCGATTTTATGAGATTTCAAAATATTTGACCATTTCATTTTACACATTGTTACGGCTTGTTTGTCATTGAGTTGATTATAATATTATTTTTAAATGGATTATTGATTTTTAGTATCGATTAAATTCTATTTATTTATTTAAATGGTCATCCTCCGTTCATTTGGATTATGAATTTGAAGAATTATTGCTTTCTATTTTCTGCGTGGTCGTGTACATTAAATGAGAACTACTATAAATACATGTTTTAAATCATGGTCGGCCATCAAAACCTACATATAGAGAAACCATTATAATCATAGGAACACAGATAGTTTTAAGGCTCTCCCATATAGGTAGCTATCCTATTTCTTGATTTTTTACTTGATTTATTTTATTACTTTAATCTTGTGTCATATTCAGAGAGTTGGCATTCTTATCTCTTGATATTATTTATTATATTTAACTACAAATAAAAGGCATTCTTATCTCTTGATATTATTTATTATATTTAACTACAAATAAAAAAATTAACAACATATTATTAGATGAGTTTTTTTTATATAGGGTTTTTAATTAGTGTATAGGTATTATTGCACTACATTGATCATTCCAAAAGAGTATGAGAAAAAAAATAGGCCAAACAATATTTATTTCTCAAAAATGAACTTTTAAAGATATAAGTTGTCTGTAACTGTCACAAACACTTAAGAAAACTAATTAATAATTATTTTTCATAACCAATAACTCTTTTAAAATAGCAACGAGTGAAACCACTTTAAGGTTTCTCCAAAAGTATAAAATTATGGATTAATCTAATTTTATTTGTAAAAAAATATAAAATTTTACTAGAAGGACAAAATACTTCCATCCCTATACTTATATTAAAAAAATGGTTTAAGAACTAAGTGGTAGTTATTTTCATAATGTATCACTTTTTTGTTATGCTTTTGAAAAGTTTGAACCATTTTACACTTATGAAAATTATGGTATTTTAACCAAAAAACTTTTTATTTCTTCATATTTCTTATATCCTTGAAGAGACATTAAAGCTTAAAATTGGCTCACTCATTTCATTTTATTTATTTTTTCAAATTATGCATTATAAAAATATCTATTAATCAGTTTTTAAAAAGTTCATGTCTTTTTTATAAGCCTAGGATGGGGTTTTTGGTCTTTTAGTAATTTTTTTTATCAATTAATACTAGAGGTGAGATTTTTGTCAAAAATTCAAAACTTGTGGGATTTGGATATTTATTTATCTTTCTATTTTTTTCTTTTTTCCTTTTATTGGGTAGACATTTACATAGTGGATTAGTGTAAATTTTGTTGGACTATTTATATAATATAACAATTGTGTACTTTTGAAATATTGATTGTTCTTAATTAAGAATTATAGTTTACTTATATCTTGGTTCTCTAAATTAACATATTAATAATTAAGAGAACCAAAATATTCAAGGAGAACGAAAATTTTGAAGTTGATGCAATAGAATATCGTAGCTGATACAATTAAAAAGATACCACCTATTTTAAAAAAAGGAAATTAAAAAAATTATATCAATTACGTAACTCGATTGTGATCGGTTGAAGAATGCAATTGAAGTTGAAAAAATTAACATATTAAATAATCTGGATAAGAAATTGCAGTTTGCTAGAAGATGACTGAATGATAAAAAGACAAATAAGAAAAATAAAGAAATAGCAATGGGAATCCCTTTACTATTTAAAAGTGTGCCATTTTTATAAAATCCCAGGGATAGTAATGATTTAAATTACATTCTTCTCATTTTGGGTGGATTTTAGAATTATAAATGGACTTGTGGATATATTTTAATTTTTTATTTTTAAATTTGTTGTGTCCTGAACTTGTCCTATATTTTATTTATTATTTATTTTTTAAAATTTTTTAATTTTATAAAAATAATCTAATAAATTTATCAAATTTAATTAAAACATGACGAATTTAGAATGAATTCGAATTTAAATCTAGGACCAAGTTTTTAAAAACTTTAACACGATAATTTTGACAAACTCATTCGATATATCAAATCCAATTCCATCAAATCCACCGGCCTAGAAAATCGAATCAATGAGTACGAAAGAATATGTGACTTTACTAGATGTATGAAAGAATGCTCGTATTTTCTAACCACACAGTAGGCATCATGTGGCCAACAATAAAAATATTGCTTTGTCTTCCACCTGTGAAAAGCCCAACAATTTCATATTCCACGTTTGGAAATAAGTGACATAAATTGTCTTCCTCTAGAATCAAGAAACCTGTTGCCACCAATTACATTGCTATGGACACAAATGCCCTGCTTTTGGCCCCAAATGCTCCAGGCCATGTTTGATTAGGTTTTAGTTGTTTTGGAAAGGTGTACTACGAGAATAAAGAGAAAATGAAATTAATGTTTATTTGTATTTCGATACGAGATGCTTTTTATTGTAGCAGACAAATCATATCAGATTGTCTTGGGTAAATAGGTTACAACAATATTTTTTAATATTATATATTATATTTTTAAATATAAAAAATAATATATAATTTAATGATTGTGATATATAGTAGGCCCTATTTTACGTTTTAGAAAAAATAAATTTATTTTAGGAGAATGATTTTATCAAACGAAATGTGTTTCATTTCCCGAATCGCCACTAAACATAGCCCTCGATTACCAAAGTCGGGATAACATCTTATGTTTGGGTTCATATCCATGCATCTTTGAATTAACAAGCTTGTGTAGAAAATACAAATGACAATAAGGAAGAACAGTATCAAGCTCAACCATATAGTGCATTTGGTATTAACAATAATTAGTATGTATTTTACACAACTTTAATAATGATATTGCAGCTAAAATATAAACAATTAATCATGAAAAAATTTCAACTAATATTGCTTGAGAAGAAAATGCTCATGCATAGACCAAATTTTTAATATTTTAAACATGGTACCAATCTAATCCGTATGTAAAATAAATCATTGGCAATAAGTTAAATATATCCAAGTGAGGAAATAGTGAAATACTCAAAATTAAATAGAAGCTAAATCATTAAAAAAAAATTAATTGTGTTCAAAAAATGATGATCACTAGCTCATTATGTCATATATAGAGAATGGTTTAGGTTCATCAGCAAAACCGTACAATGGTTAATTCTTAATAGACTATTTATTGAAGCAAAATACAATTTAATTGGAAGGTGAGAATAGATCATATATAGAGAATTTAATAATGTTAATATAAAATAAACACTCCTTTATTTATTTATTTATTTATGCTATGTTGTTCGACACTTCACTCAATTATTATTTTGTATTAAATTAACAAAAAATATTATTTCTATTTCAAATTTATTGCTTCTCTTTTTTTATTCTTCTAAATTAAAATAACACTACTAATTTTCAACTACTATTTAATAATAACAATACAAAATTTTTAATTCTTACTTTACTGCCTTGAAATATTTCAAACACTGTTTATCAGTAGGAATTAACTAATAAGGACACCTGCATCAGTTTGAAAAAGAAAATAGATAAACTCCAGCATACAAACAAAATGGTAAAAGATTGAATTGCTATTTTATCCAAAAAAATACATTTTACAACAAAATTGGCAACCAATTATTGACTCTGTGGATCCAAAATTGTCTTAACTATGTTACTACATGTATTAAGTTTTATAACGTATAATATATTATAACCTTGCAAATTTGATTTCCAAATCAATATATATTTCGTGATATGATTGATATATATGAGAAATACACAACAATTGTTTTTTTTTATTGATTAATATTTTTTATTTATGAAATACATTCTAATATTCCACTTTTACTCAGTCAAGTCATTAAATAATATAATTAATTTAATAAAATTATATGAATTACGTGGGTAGGACGTTCTTTTTACTATTTTTTTTTTAAAAATGTGTGTGTGTTATTCTTTTTTTTCATTAGTATAAGAATGAAAATTAGTTTGGTCTCTCTTATCTTTTTGTGGATCACTTTCTTGTTTTTTAGCTCCTGCTGATGATGAACTAAAGAACACAATGACTAGATAATTAACTAAAATCCAGCAGCCATACTCATGAAAGTTGGTCAGACAAAGAATGAAGCACCAACACTATTGCTCTTACATGGGATGGTGTCCTGGTTTGGAGGAATTAAGATTACAGATACATGAATTAAGCATTATCTTGAAGAGAAGACAAAACAAACTTTTGATTACTTTCTGCCTAGACGATGTGTCAGCGTTTGAATATTTGTTGTCTAGGCTTTCGACCTGGAAAAATGTGTTTGATCTGGATTCAAATTTTTAAACTTCATTTTTTTATTATTTTTTTAATTTTTAGGTGAATTTTTACTTGTGACACATACAAATTGTCAGAGCATTAGAATTACTCCGATAAATATCTTCTGACACTCAAGTTAAACTTGAGAGAGAACGATCATTTGAAAACAAAAAATTTAGAGTACTAGAAAATATGAATGAGTTGCATACCTTAAAAGATAAATAAGATGGGGTATTTATAGATTTTTGTAAAATAGTTATTATATAGTGTTGAGGTGTGTGTGTGTGTGTGAATCTCGTGGGTTCATAAGGCTCATTGGAGTGAGACATTTTGATGAGTTGTTCAAATTATCTTGATGAGTCTTGTATGATTGGGTCATATGAGACATCTTGTTGGGCTTTGTATGCTTGGACCATATCTCATCATAAGCCTCCCACTATCAAACAAGTCTCGCATAGGGAGGATTGATCGAGAGTAGAGAATCTTAGAGCAAGTCACCTATTGCAATGAATAACTTGGAGTTATATTTCTTATTTTGGGAGTTAGCCCATCTTGATCCCTATGTAGGTAATTATGTGTATTCATTAGGGACTATCTCCTCTAGAGAAACAAACTCTCAAGTTAAAGCATTTATTCATCATTGATTAATGTTCCATTCGCTGAGTTGTTTTGGGAAGGAGCCCCCAAAATGTATTTGATTTTAACATCACATGTCTTTCTCATTCATTTGTATTTATTTTTTTTTTAAAAAAATGGTTAAGCCTTTCTTTGTGGCATTTCAACAAACACCTTCATCATGCACGACAACTTTGAAAAATACAAGCGAAAACTTCGATCAAAGATGGTGGGGAGGTCATGAGTAGTGGCTGCTAACAAAAACCATCGGATTCCATTGCTAAAGGGTAGTTTGGAAGAAGATCTAATTTTCCAGCTCGAGCTGGCCAAGTTGAGCAGCCTGTTGACCTGGATTTCTTCTTCATCCCTCGGTAAGGAGGATACCACCCTCTCAGGTCGAGCATGCAACCCTTGTCCACGTCGTTGTCTCCCATTATTCTCCCTCGAGTTGTCAGCTTGACCTCTTCGCTGGTAGCTGTTGCAACTTGAGCTGCCCATAGGTAGCTGTTGCAGCTCGAGCTGCAGCGGTAGCTGTCGATGGGTAGCTCGAAGCTTGAGTTGCAACAATTGTTGACGAATAGCTCAAGCATTACGCTCGAGCTGCAAAGTCCAATAAGATGTCTCATATAGCCCAATAAAAACAATGGGCGGCTTATGATAAGATATGGCAGAAGCACACAAAGTCCAATAAGATGTCTCATATAGGCCAAGCACACAATGCCCATCAAAATAATTCGAACAACCCAATAAAATGTCTCACTCCAATGGATTTTATGAGCCCACGAGGTTCACATATACCTTTCAACAGAAATTTATAAATACCCCCTCTTATTTATTTTCTAAGATATGCAACTCATTCATATTTTATTGTACTCTAAACTCTTTGTTTTCAAACGATCATTCTCTCTCTAGTTCTGACTTGAGCAAATAAAGATCCTTATAATAGAGCAACATACTCGATTTCTAAATGAAGTAGTTTGATACATTTAATTTGAACATCATGTCAAAAAATGTCGATTCTTCTTTTTTTTAATCTGCAATCGTAACAACGTGACTCTGATACTACTTGTTGGAAAAGAGAGTCAAAATAAATGGCACGAATGCAGCAGAATTAGAAAAAAAAATTCCCACCTCTTGGATTAAAAATGAGACTAAACCAAGAATTCAAAGGAAAAATACAAGAGAGTAAAAAATTGACACAATAATTTTTACGGAAAAAACCCAAATTGAAAAAAATCATAGGACTGTAGTCTATACAAAACTTATACTATTTATATAGTAGGCTTATAAAATTCTTCATAAACTAGAAGATACACAAATAATTTTCAAAAGAATATATCTTGGATCACAAATATATCATGTTTTTCAAATTGGAATATCAAAGAAAAATAGGAAGACTATTTTAAGAGAAAATGAAAAAAAAAATAGAATTTTTCTCCATTTTTCTTCTCTTAAAACATTTTATTTTTCTCTCACTCACTTCTCTTGTTTTCTCTCTTTTTCTTTGCATGGCTATTTATAGGTAAGGTTGGAGAACTTGCTTCAAAGAAAAACAATAATTTTCAAAATTATTTTTGGTGCCTAACAAAGAAAAATAAGGAGAGAGAGGGAGGTTGCCACATGCATTGTTGACATCTTACTTCTCTTTTTTTTTTTTTGTCTATCTTCACTTAGGTAGTCACCCCACATGAGGTGGACTTTTTATCCAACAAAAACTAATCAAGGGGAGTAACCAAGGAAAATTATCTAGACGAGTGAATAGATTGACCTTAAAACAACTACAATTAATTACTATTGCTATAAAACAAGCTCGTATTTTATCTTTATTCATTTTCTCAATAATGAGAAACAATTTGAAAAAAATCGAGTCGACCACTAGAACTACTACTTTTAGAACTAGAAATAAATATGCTTATTCTTTGTTCACTTGAATCGAAATTTCAATCTCAACTCAAACACGGATTGGTGGTTTGTTCAACAAATTCGAGGATTCAGATTTTATTATCGTAAAAACGAATGGGAGGGGAGTAATGGTGTCTTTTTAGGGCATACATGGATCCCCTCTTAGCAAAAATGTTAAACCAAATTAATCAATATCCAAGACATGTAATAAAACTGCGGCAAGATGCACAACCTCTTATGTCTTACCGATTTGCACAAACAGATGGGAGAATTTTTGCATTTTAAAAAGCACTACAAAAAGATCAACACTATTTGTCCACTGCTTCTCCACCATTCTTCAATTGATGGTATTTTTACACAAACAGGCCATGGATTTTATTTCGGCCCGTTTAATATCAAATTTCGGCCCTTTTGCCAACCAGGCCGTTGTTTAAACTTGGATTTTAGTTGGTAAGCCCAAACATGCTAATAAAACTAATTAGCCCACTAAGGGGTTTGCTTTCATTAAATTAAAAAACGTGTTTCACTTAGTTACCTTATTGACAACTTTAATTTCAATCCTGAATTTTCTTGAAAGAAAGAATTGTTTCAAGCATAAGACTCAATCTTGAATTTTACTTAAGCTGTTCACAGTTTATTTCCAACTTAATTTCTTAATGTAGACTATGATTTTAATTAATAAAATTTGACTGTACTTGTGAAATATTAAAACACATCATTAAGGCATTAATAGATAATTTCAAAATATTAATGATTATCAACTGCTAAATTAAAATAGAAAAATACCTACACTTTTTGTGAAGTTGAGCATTCTCAATAATATGCCTTAAAAGAGGACTGAAACCTCTCTTTCTTGTTCTATCAAGAGGAGTTATTGCTCCTTTATTTTCTTTTCAATTAGTAGTATTTTTTTAGTAGTATTCCACTTGTCTAGATTTTTTGTTCTTTCCATAACAAAAAAAGAAAGAAAAAGCATTCTTAAGAGTTGATTAATGATTGAGTATTATTCTTAAATCCGATCCAATTTATCTGTAATCGATTCGTACGACTGAAATAGAGATTACAAGAGAAAATATTTGCCCGCAAAAACTTAGGTAGTAGCTTGGTTAAGGGAATCCACCGGAGTCGTAGCGAAAGAGAGTTTTCATAGGGCAATTATCACTGCTTATGGATTCGAACCTGAATAATCTATCCACGACCAGCATGAAACTTGAGTGAAACTAAGTGAAGGTCCGAACTGATTGATGTTGAAAAATCAGCATAAGAGTTGTGGTTATGGGTGAAAGTTTAAAATTTTCAAATTTTTAGAGTTTTAATTTTCAAATTGACCAAGATTTGACAAATATCAAGTCCAGAAAGGGGCATAATAGTCTTTTGAATTGGTTGTAGCTGCCAACTCTGATGTGCAATAAATTAGCCTTACTCTTAGTTGTAATTGGGTCTGTGTATTTTAGCTGAATTGTCTTACTCATTAATGATTACAATCAAAATGGAATATAATGAGCTTATGAGCTATTTTAGAGTAATAAATAGAATATTATTGTAAATTTACAATTCTTATAAAAATAATTTTCTAGAAAATTTGATATTCTAATATGATAAGGGAAAAGAAGACATGTTAGATAATATAATTAACTTTTTCTTTTTAATATAAATAAGTTTTCTATCCAAGAAAAAAGGTATATTTTATTTACACTTATATGACATAAGTTTACTTTGATATCTTGACATTCCGATGAAAATGATAAGCGTATTATTTTGTAAATTGAATGTTAGAAGTGGTAAAAATACCAATTAACGACATAAATCACATGGAAGACAAAAAATTATTAGATGCCAATTTTTGTTCACATCAAATTCTGTTTTTGAACGTTGCAAAAGCTTTATCCTTTGTTGGGGAATGCATTATTATTTTTCATTGTTACACAAAGAGATTTGTTGCCTTAAAGTGCAATGTGGCAATAGATATTAGGATCAAGAAAAACATAGACGAATTTGAGTGGACCAATAAAACCATGGGGGAAATTGAAGAAATAATTTCAAGTTATGTAATAAACATAGGATCATGTTTTTAACATGCATCTAATTGGACTATACATGTTATGGTTACATTTAGCTAAAACTTGCATCACTATTATTGCTTGTTGATACTATTTAAATACGGACCTAAAGTATATCTAAAATCAAACTTGATTCGATGAAAATTATTTACAATTTTAATATGACGTAAAGAAAATTAGAATATCCAACTAAAAATGTGGGTACGAGGGGTTTGAATCTCATTGAATGAGCAATCCAATAAGAGAGCGGTATGTATCTTGTGATCTATCTATTGAACGGAAAATATAATTTATACTTAAATCTATCCAAAATATAAGAACTTATTGGTGATTGTAAAGGAGAAATAAAAGTATATTTTTGACCTAATGCTTTAAAAGACTTAAATAGCCTCAAAATTTGTTGACACACATCAGTTTCAACTTCAACTGCCAATTAGATACAAAGTCAAGAGGGATTATCTGTAGAGTTTGTAACAATCCCACTTATAGGCTGAAAGATTGTCACATCGTTAAGGCAAACAAGACAAATAAATTGTTCAATTCTGACTCGTGTAACATTTTTTGCGACACAAATCAAGAAATTGTAGTTTAAGATTGGTCATAATACGATATTGTTTGCTTAGTTATTTCACTATTTCGTAGGTTAATTACTTTGTTATGTGATTCAAAATTATACTTTGTGAGGTAACAATTATCCTGGACAAACGGATAATTTTTATATAGTAATAAGTTGATGCATTAATTCGTGAAGGTCATAAAAACAACAATTATTAAAAACACTACTAGCTGGATGAATTTGTCAACCTTATATCAATGGAAGCGACCATGATAAGCTCCTCAAGAACCTCTCCAGCGCCATCCCCTCCATGAGGTTCGATAAGGAAAAAACCCTAATTCAATCAAGCAATAAATTGTCATGAAAAGACGTATTCTTTCTCCTATGGTAAATTGTTTGCTATATCCATGCCACGCCAAGTTTTTGTTGGGCATAATAAAAATAATTGAAAATTTAAGATTTAATTTATTAAAAATATTCGACAAATCACATTAATAAAATGACGATAAAATATAAATAATGTCGATAGAAAAATAACACAGAGATTTTTATGTGGTTCTTTAAATCCGCCTACTTTCACGAAAGTTTTATTTTTTCTACTAATAGAGAATTTACCATTATAAGAAAAATACACCTTTGAGTTTTATATTTTCAAAAAAAGAAAATTTTTGTACAATTACTTTAATAGTTATCCAAAAATACTCTACTAACCCATTTATGTTGCCCCAAAAGAAAAAAATATATGTATTTTGTCACATCTATTATAATTTAACTCTCACAAATTGTTTTTTATAGGTGTTTACACTTTATTTTTCTCTTGACCTTGGTTGGACGCCAAACTCTCTTCTTTACTCCCTGATTGCTGTATGTTGAGCCTCACCTATCTTTTCCTTTTATAAACAGAATCAGTGGAACAGTATACTGAATTTTATTTTTTCTTTCCAATTGAATAAGCTGATAATTTTTTACAAAAAAAAAGACGCAAAAAGTCATTTCATTCTTTTAACTTAATATAAATTAATGAGAGACAAATTAATTTTATTTTTTATATTTTATTACTTTTTGGGGATTCTCTTAACACCTGCGTATTCTAAGTCTCTAGCCAATGATGAAGAGGTTGAGCTCCAAACTCTAGTCATAGAACTTATTTCCCTGGGAGACTGGCGTTTTGACTAAACCCATTCCAAATTACCTCCACTTCTCCTAGTTGGAAACTGCATCTTTCCTTTTATATAAAGGATTCTAGTAATTTTTTTTGTAGCGACCACTAATTATTCATTTATATCCCAAACTATATTTTTAATCCCCAAACAGGAGGGAGAACATTTTTTTAGGTGGGTCAAAATTTGATTTGTGGTTGGATTCGACTCAAAAGTACCACCATTAATTATTTAACAAGACATGACTTATGATATCTCGATTCATAATATATGCGACTTACAGACCCCTTTTCTATAAATAGTTCAATCTTATGATGCCATATGTTAACTCGTATTTAAAAATTTTATTTTTATTTATTATCTCTGGCGTTATCGACCTCTTATTAATTTAAGTATTAAAAGATTTTGAATAAGATCACTCTGACAAGACTAATAAATCTATGAATGCAGGTTGATTCATATTACAAATTTTGTGATACTGGATCATATTCGTGTTCTATAGGTCAAGTTCAATTCCAACTACCTAGAAAATAAAAAATTACAAAAGAAACACAACATTTTTAGTTTTGATTTCAAAATAGCAGCAACAATAATATTAGAGGATTTTGACTCCTAACAGCTAGATATGGCAATAGGTGGGCCGAAGGAGTTATGAATTTATAAGTGGGTTATGAGATGAGACTCCAATTTTTATGTTGTGGACTTTAGAGGGTTCAAGCAGGTTATAAATTTTGTGTCATTGCCCTATTTAAATTATACATGTATGTATATATTATGCGTCTATTTATGTGATATATATATATATATTAAAAGTATTATATGTTACATATAAATTCGAGTAAAATATATAATTGTTATTAATAAAAATAAGAATAAAAAATTAATAACTATTTACACTTTTAATACACAGAAAATAAAATGTGTTTAAAATTATTTTTTAAAAAATAAAAACATGCTTATGTAAATTTCATCATAATCTAGGTAGGAGGAGCCCATCATGATTTTAGCAGAAAACAGGTCTTGGTTTTACCAAAACCAGCCCCATTTCCTCCCTAGGAACAACAGAAATCTTGTGAAAAAACAACAAATTTAAGTAAAAATATAATATTAAAAAGCCATGATTAAAATATAAAAAAAGGCGAATAATAACAGAGGAATAATAAAATATAAAAAAGCCAATATCAAAGAAACCACACGTGGTACGAGATGCCACTTCGCAGGATTGGCGCGTGAATTCATGCGCGAATCGAACAGATCCCCGGGCGCTCGTCAGCAGAGCTACCACGCTCCTACACTCGCGAGTGACGTTGCCAACTCTCACCGCCTTTGGGGGTGGGTCACTAGTCAACCAGCGCGTGTGATTAAAAGTACTGTGCCGCCCCGAAAAATATCAATCGACGGAGCGTTTAGAGAGAGAAACATTTTTTTTTTCTAGAGAGAGAAACCGAGTGAAGTTCGGATCCAGGAAGAACGCGCGCTCCTTCTTCTCTCGTACACTTCAAACCCTAATTTTTTTTCCTTTTTTTGTTCTCTAATTTTATTTTTCAAGATTTTCGCTATTATTATTTCTTTTTATTTTATACGCCTTTCAGATCTTTAGCTTTTCTTCTTTTTGGGGATTTTCTTGCGTTGTAAAAATGTGGATCTGCGTATATATGTAAAAATTTAGTTTTCCTGAGTCAATTGGGCTAGGGTTTTCATTTTCTTTTGTGAATCGTTCCTGCTGATGCACTGGGTTCGGATGTTTCTTGTCTAATTCTAGGGTTTTTTCAAACCCTAGGTTTTTGAAATTCGGGTTATCTTAGGGTTCTTGAGGGTTGATTCGGACGAAATTAGGGTTTGTTTATCTCAATTGGTGATTACATGTATGGATTCGGGGACTATAGGGGATTCTAGTGATGATTTGAATTGGAGAGGGAGGTGTCGATGGACCGAAAATAGCAAAGTTTATACGCGAAAAATCCACAAGAAAGCCCAAAAAAATAGCAATAATAACGATACTGCCACTGCCACAACCTCAACCGCCGAGAGCCCCACCGCCGCCGCTGCGACCTCCGAAAATCCCACGCCCACCCCCACGCCCACCAAGGTTTCCTCCGCCACCGTTGCCTCCGCCGCCACCGCCGAGGTTTCCTCCACCTCCACCTCCACCTCCGAGGACCCCAAGGATTCTGCGGCTGCGTCCTCTCCACCCACCACCCCTGGCAGTCATGCCGCAACAACCGCTCCTGATGAGAATGCTGGGGATGATGTTGTGCAAAAGTCTCTGGAAGCCTTAGTGGCCAAGGATGCTGATTCTTTTCAGCAAAGGGTGCGGGAGCAATCACTGCCTCAAGAACGGAGTCCCTCGCACAATTCAGCGGACAAAAATGTGGATTACTCCCTTGAGTGGCTGCAGCCGCAACATCAACAACATATGCCCTCGCTCTCGGAGGATAATTGTTCGACTCAGCACCAAGCGCAAGAAGGCAGTGCCAGTCAAAATACTGGGCTGCAGAATCTTGAAGATTCACCACTGGCTAACAGTAATGAGGCCCAGAATTTGAAAAAATCATCCCCCCTTCACAGTCCGAATGCAAAACTGCAGACAAGTGATGACGGACCACAAAATTTGAGAGAGTCATCACCTTTGTCCAGTGAGAATGTTTTACCAAATGGCAGAGATATTGCAGCACCGCATTTTTCTGTTGGGAATGAGCCGCCGAATGATGAAGAATTGATGCCAGTCCCACCTCAAGTTCCCAGTGGAAATGGGCCAGTGAACATCAATGGAGTTGTCAAGCCCCTGCTGATATCTAAAGTTGATGATAGGGTTAGATTTAAGTTAGTTAAAGCAACACCGAAGGATGAGATTAAGGAGCTTAGGAAGAAACTGGAGTGCGAGCTTGATCAGGTTAGGAGGCTAGTTAAACAGCTTGAAGCCAAGGAGCTTCAACTTGCTTCATATAATACTCAGATTAGCAATAGTAATCTTAGTAATAGTAGTAATTATGGTACTGAGGGTGGTTATATTGGTGGGCATAGCTATCATCAACCTCAGCATGCCCGAACTGATGTGGTAGACAGGAGGGTGTTAATGAGAGTAAGCTCAGAGATGGGTGTGGCGGGGCACCAGGAAATTAGACCTACGGGATTAGCGAGAGTGAATTCTGATGTGGGTACAGCACGTACAGAACCGAGGCCATATAGTAGGCAGCTCAGTGTTGCAGTAATGGAAAACAACCACAGGGCTGGTGAATTTGTTGAGAAGGAGAAACGGACTCCAAAGGCGAATCAGTATTACAGAAATTCAGAGTTCCTTCTGGGCAAGGATAGACTACCTCCTGAAAGCGTCAAACGATTGAAGACAAATAATGGGAGGAAACATAGTGCAGAAACAGAACATGCCTTGCGCTTTGGTTTTGGGTTTGATAAGAGCAGGAATCAGGTGTTTAGGAGCTGTAGCAGCTTACTTCAGAGGTTGATGAAGCACAAGCATGGTTGGGTGTTTAATGAGCCAGTGAATGCCAACGCCCTGGGGTTGGCTGATTACCATGATATCATTAAGCACCCTATGGATTTGGGTACAATTAAGACTAGACTATCACAAAATTGGTACAAGTCTCCAAGGGAGTTTGCAGAGGATGTGAGACTTGTTTTTCGAAATGCCATGACTTATAATCCAAAAGGGCAGGATGTCCACATTATGGCCGAACAGTTATCACAGATATTCGAAGAGAGGTGGGCTACTATAGAGACTGAGTATAATCCTTATTGGAAATACCAAATGTATCAGGATGCAGGGTTGCCCACTCCCACTTCCCGAAAGGCTCCACCTCAGTCTCATTTTGCCCCAGCTTCTGTACCAGTCTCTGTTCCTGCTCCTATTCCTGCCTTTGTGCCTGCTGCAGTGCAGTCCCCTGCCTATATCCCTGCTCCTGCTGCTCCCCAGATGAGGACTGCGGATAGGCTGGAGACTATGTCAACACCTATGGCTTTTGATCCCAGAGTTCAACGACCTCATGTTGGTAGGGCACCTGTTCCAAAGAAACCTAAAGCGAAGGATCCCAATAAAAGGGACATGACATACGAGGAGAAGCAAAGACTTAGCACAAACCTTCAGAGCTTGCCTTCTGAAAAGCTTGATGCTATTGTTCAGATCATTAAGAAGAGGAATACTGCACTTTCTCAACATGATGATGAGATTGAGGTGGACATTGACAATGTTGATACAGAAACGCTGTGGGAGCTTGATAGGTTTGTGACTAATTACAAAAAGAGCTTGAGCAAGAACAAAAGAAAAGCTGAACTCGCTCTTCAAGCTAGATCGGTAGCTAATCAGACAGTTGCTCTGTCGGTAAGAGCTGGACCTTCCATTTTTGTGGTTGCAAAATATTAGAAATTTTGTGGCAATTTTGTTGTCACATCTTATCTAAGTGCATTGAACTATCTCTTCACATTATCGCAGAACACAATCACAGGCGTAGCTGATGTCCGGATTGAAAGTGGAACAGGTGTTAATTTACTTTTATTTTGATTCTGGTGTTCTACATGTGGCCATTGTATGGACTGTGGATTATACTCTTGAGAACAGCGATCTGACATTTAATTTCTTCCTTTTTCTGAAGCTTTTGAGAAGAGTACCGCACCTCCATCTGTTGAAGGCGAAAAGCAGGGGTATAATGGTAGATCCAGCAGTTCAAGCAGTTCCAGCAGTGATTCTGGTTCATCGTCAAGTGGTAAATGATGATTCTCTTCCTTTTTGTTCATGCTTTTGGGTTGATTAGCATTCGTATCTACCCTTTTGGTAATAGCATATTTCAGGTCTATATCTAAACATTATGCTCCCTTTTTGTTATGATCTTTTTTGCTGTTTTTTCCTGTTTGAATGACTTTATTTATGTTTGACTTTCTTTTGTATTTATCACAGATTCTGATACCGACAGTTCCTCTGCAAATGGATCGGATGCAGGTCATTCACCTGGGACATGAATGGATATGTTTAAGGTATAGGAGAGTTGGGTTTACTGTTTTCTGAGCCAGGACTGCTTTCAGAAATCTTTTATCCACGAGTTCCACGGTTCACAAGTTTTCTCAAATCCATTTTTTGATCATGCTACATAGCTCCTTTTTATGAGATATTATGACCAATTTTCATTCCCATTATCATATGGAGAACCAAATGTTAAAGCAATTCTAATCATTCCACTATGCTCCTGTTGAATCTGATGCACCTGATATTTACACTATATTTGAAGTTAAGTTTGCTTCAATTTTTGAGGAATGACTGGTCTATGAGTGCCTGTTGAAGGCGCAAGTGTTGTGCGCTTCTTGTGTTAAAGAGCTGATGGAATAAGTTTCTTTAGTTTGAAGGATGTGATATTGGAGAATGTCATTCCCTTTCAAACTAGCCGGTCCTGTTAGTGTACGTTCAATTGGTAGAACCCCAACTAGATGGAGAAAAACTGTAAACAAAAAAATATCCAGATGTACGAAGGAAAATTCTGCTTTCAATATAATGGCTTAATTGAAATTACCTTTTTGTCAGTGTGATATATATGCTCTATGGAATGCTTGCTCCCAATTCAAAGACAATGTACATTTATAGCTAAGAATCAAGATTGAAGGACAATTGAGGTGCTACCTTATTGATGTCTTTTTCATTCCATGTACAGTCGCTTAAGCATCAGTTCAATTCTTTGACTTGACTTATGGAAAAAAAAGGAAGGCAAAGAGATAGAGATTTGCATTCAGGAATGGAAGTGGCAACGTTAGCGGTGCTTGGGATAATTTTAGGCGCGGCCTCAGGGCACTCAATCAATCTCCATTCAATTTATCAATCCTTAGATTGAACCCCATTCGATCAGTCTGGCCTATTGAGCTATGATAGCTGATGAGGATTTCCTTTTTTGATTGAAGAAAACAAGACTTTTTGAATCAATTTCCAATCGTCTAAATCCCTTTCTTGTCAAAATACACACACGGTTGTTGTTTCCATTATGATTATATAATTTCAAGACCTTATAGTTTGGCCGTTAAGGACCTGCAGGATTCTTCCTTCCTTTTCATTTATTTATTTTTATTGCAGTTATTGGAACGGAAAGTGTTGCTAGTACTTCCTCTATTGCTCCTATTTCTTTTAGGAACGTTCCAATGGCTCCATTTCCTAAATGGAATTTCTTTCCCTAAAATACTTTATCCCTTGAGGTAATGATGTGGCGCCACCCACTTTCTACCACTACATTTGGTAGAAACTTTGTGAAGATAGTGAAAACTTTCAACTTTTTCAACTCTTATCTAAGATTTCGTGGCAAGTCAAAATGGACTCATAATATTCAAAAGTAGCAGTTATGCTTAACTGAAATGTTTAACCACAATAACATGCATGGTTAATGGAGAACAATGTTTACACGAATGACAAGTTATTTTACTAGCAATGACTTCCTGTTTTGTTACTTACATTTTTCCCATGTGACTCCATTTTCAGTTACTAAACAAACGGCGCTCAGTTCCTGTCTTTTTTTATCGCAAGAAAAAAGACTAAAACTGGAATCATCTATTTAATATTCACTTCGCCATTCAAATTGTCTTGGTTTGCTTTGTGTTCAATTAAGATATGTAGCAGGTTGCGTAAGATGCGTAAAGAGTGAAACTTCAACTAGTCATGGTCTTTGTTATAATAATCATATATGAGAAATATAATCATCAGTGCTTTATTGCCAAGGGAATGGCAATATGCAACTTGAATTTTACCATGATGATCTTGTTCAGAATCTTAGTAATACTTTACGGTATAGTTCATAAGTACAAGAGAGTGATTGAAATGATTAGAAACTTTTCATTATTTGGATTACATGATATTTGCACGTGTTTGGAAAATGAATGATTTGACGTCAGTTCGCTGCGAAGGGTTTTTTCATGTTCCCTTCATGATTATCTAGTAGTCCTTATTACAGAGTTGTGCCTATATATGGAATTTTTTTACATTTTTGTAAGAGGAATGAAATGGTATTTCTGGGTGTTCTCTCAATTAAGTGTTGGCTTTGTTTCGTTAAAATTGACGAGCAAAATTTCATGACACGTTTTGTAACGTTGCAGGACAAATGACTGTGATGGACGAGGCATGCTTGATTGATGTGGTATTTGCTTCTGCCTGCAAATGATGTTTTCTGGACCTTCAGAGATGCTGCATGGTTAGATGCAAAATGCAATGCCTTTTCTTTGATGTTTTAGGTGTATGACTCCGAACTCTCATTCTTACCATCATTTGAACGTGTAGTATTTAAGGAGGTTTCTTTTATTAGAAAGAATGTATTTTTGATTGGTTATGATGGTGATGGGAGAATGTAGCTGATGTAAATTTCTATGATTGCAACCAGTTTCTAGTTATAAAAAGCTTTTGCTAGGATTTTTTTTAATTTCATTTGACTAGTTAAAGAAGGTGTTGAGTACATTAGAGCTAAAAAGATTGAATAGGCAATCATGCCAACAAAATAAGGGGTAGTCAGTTGTATGCTGTGCTATCTAGTGTTATTGCATGTATATTACCAGATATAACTGTAGCTTGCACAGAGGTACTGGTCTTGGAGTATCAGCATTATTTCCTTTTTGTGGTTAAAGTTTAGCGGTTGGTTATCGTAGACTTCTGTAAAGACAATTAAAAAAGGCGGCCTTTGAAGTGCATTGAGTTGTAGCTAGTAAATGAGGTTCGTGTTGATTCATGCTCTATTTCCTGAATTTTGTTGCTATATATCCTTTTATTGCATCTATGCTTGTGTCCCATGATGTCTGGATGATTTTGGATTGAAGGGCGGCCTTTGAAGTGGCATTGAGTTGTTGCTAGTAAAAGCAATTCGTGTTGATTCTTGCTCTTTTTCCTGAATTTTGTTGCTGTATATCCATCTATGCTTTGTGTCCCATGCATGCCTGGATAATTTTGGAATTTGAACTTAACATTTATAGTGCAGCTTATCTGATTTTCGGTGGTATGGGAAATTGTTTTGGATCTTCTCCTCTGATTTTCAGTTCTTTATAAGGAAATTAGACAAGCCTGAAGCATGAATTTGAAGGCTCTGCTTGGATTCATTATTTGGAAAGTAGGTCAGAAAATGTGGAGATAATATTCCTTATGAAAATGAAAGTGTTTAATTTGTATAGTTGAAGATATTGATGCGAATTGTTTGAGCATTGGAAAACAAAGGAAAACAAGCTTGTTTTCTTAAAGTACTGTTTATAAATTGAATCCAAATGGAGCCTAAATTTTGTTGAGGCTGTTTTATGTGGCAATGGCTTAGTGATGATAAGCCAAGGCTTGTTTAGCACTTCTTGTTGGGTGGATACTGGTGGGCTTTTGTGAAGCTTCATTAAATTCTTGCACTGCTGCTGTGTTGTTTATGCCATTGCTGAATGATTTTTTGTGGTTCAAACTTACACTTGCAAAATTTGAAAGCATTTACCAATTACCATTGAACATATTTTTCATCATCAGGAATCGCATCTATTTCACCCTCTATTTTTGCTGCCTACATAAAAATGTTTTCGAATGGCAAAAGCTTACAGTCAGAGAATGGGTGTGTAGATAGTTTCTTCGTTTTGATGCAACTATTTTTGAGTGATATTTGCAGGATTTATTTAGTTTTTGGAGTGGATTATGTACACTTAAATTTTTGTTGGTTTGTATAAAGACATGATATTACCAACTTTTTGAGCAAGTACGACTTCAATGTACAGCAGGACCACCTCTTCTACTACCTACTTCCATGGTGCCACCAAGCCACCAAACACTTGTAACCTGCACCACCACTATACACAATGGTTTAACAAATAGTTACGTTGGTACAAAATGTTCTACGTCAAACGACAAAAGCAAACCAAAACCTTAAAGTCCCCTTAGCTACTACTTATTTCATGTATCACCGCCAGGTACAATAATAATGCTACAAATGTAAATATATTAAGTGACCATTTGAATTTAGAGCAAGGCGCACCTTAGAGGTGCAAACCTAAAGTGCCAAAATTACAAAACTAAAAGCCTTTGCCATCTGTATGGATCTCCAAACAGTCGCAATCTTAAACGTGAACATGTGTTGGGTGAAAAACCAACCAATGCCACTTGCAACAACAACCAAATGAAAACTATTCTCATCAGTGAGAAGTTTTCAAGCTCATCCAAGTTTTTCAGCTCATTAAGTCCCTTCAAGCAAGCACAGGCGAATGTGGCCCAGGCTACACTGCATGGGTAAGGGTGTGCTGTTAGAGCCACCAAACTAAATCAACTTCTCAACATGATAAGATCGTGAATTGCATATCACCTAGTGTATCAATATTCGGGAATACAATTCACCACCCACCAAAAAACTTCTGAGAAAGATTAGACAGGCTAGAGGCATCATCTTCAAATCACACCACTATTACTTCAAGGAGAAATTTTAATGTAGTATTAAGTACATAAGAAGTACATCAAGTGCAAATCTTCATAACATGATCAAGCAACTCTTAGGATATATGTTATTTAAAACAATTTTTTACATGCAGCATTTATTATTCACTAATAGTAAACAATGCAGACCCATGGGGAATAACTGATTCAGACTGCTATATTTTTCCAAATAACTAGTATCACAAAGATGGAATTATGACATCAATTTTCAAATATTCTAGAAGCTCAGAATAGCACCCAGCAGTAAATAGACGTATCATGCCTTCACTTTTCTTCCAAATCAAAACAACTTATACGAATAATTACTATCAAAAAGAAGCTCTAGCTCCCCTTGCATTGCAGTGACCAGTGGATGCCAATACACACACAAAATTAAGGTTTAAGCAGTGAAGAATTAGATTACCGCTCCAATTCAGGAGCGAAAAGTCTTCCGCATCTGACTAACTCCAGATGATATCAGATGACTTAAGTGAATATTTAAAGGCAATGTCAACTGTACCAATTGCTCTACATACCTTCCATCGAAATGCCCAAACTCAATTCTATTCAAAAACTACCAGATCACAAAATAAAGAATCAAGCAGAAGCACATTACTTGAAGTGTGCAAGTGTATCTAAAACCTTCATATTCCAGGCTTTCAAAGCTTCAGTCGCACAATGTTGCGTTCTTATTGTAAGAGCTTTAATATTTTCATCTAACAGGTTTGCTTTGGGTGTGGCCTATAGTCAAAGAAACAGTTACAAGCGTCATCTACAACAAGAATGAAGTAATAAATGCCCATTTCTAACAAAATATTTTATAATGAGAACGAGAGGAAAATTAAAAGCAAATGCAGTACTTGTGAAAACAAGGGAAGAATGATAATTCCAGCATGACCACCAATGACGGGTAGAAGGACATCTGCCAAAAACAAAAAGGCAAGAATTTTAGGTAATGCACAAATTTCAGAGATGCAAATCACAACCTTAAGCTAGCAAGCACTACTCTGCAAATCAATAGCATAGATATACTCTAGTTGTTGACTTTGGCCTTGTCGGCATATAATCTTTTGGCCATGACCACATGAACCGGATGTCATACCAAACAGTTTCCGCTCATCATATACTCCCTTGCTCTTGAAGACCTCAGCAGCAATTGGTATGGTTGAATTTACAGATTTGCTAATAATATTGACAAGAGCCCGAATTTTGTGGAGAGTCCAAATTGATTATACTTATTAACACTCTTGGTCACAAAGGAATGTCACTCCAAAAATTAAAAATTAAAAAAATACAACTATGCAAGGAAAGCCAGGTATTCAGTGATACTTGGCAATGGCGTCGCAGAAAGGTTTGACAATGCCAACATTAATCTTGAAGAAGTCATCATTGGTTATGTCAGGCTCCATAGGTGTAACAATAGGAATGATGACTAAATCTGAACCCTCCAGAGCCTGTCCTATCTTGCTCTTCTGCTGGATAGTACTTTTCCTATACATACAAACAAATGCAAAATTCAGATATATTATCCAAAAACTCAAAAAGATAAAGAAAGAATTAAAGAAAGGAAAAAAAAATAAAAAATACACAAGTGTATCAATGAAGAAAGCAGGTAGGATGAAGCACATTGAACGACACATAACCCATAGGATATCAAGACACAAATATCAAATCAGTAGAAACTACATGTACTGTCACGCAATCAAGACTCGAGAAGCAAGGAAAACAGGGATATACGAAAGAATTCTAGAGAAATAAAGGTCTAATTTAATATTTATATTTGATTCTCAGGTTCATGAAGTTTACTTTCAATTTCCTCAGAGAACGTAAAGAAAATAATTTCCTTAAACTTGATTTGGCTTTACACTTTGCTCCCACAAAACCCACAATCACAAAACAGAAAAAGCCCTCGTAGTCTAGCAATTTTCACTTAATAACTAGTTGAGCAAAAACCTATGAAAGTTTTAAAAACATAAGGACAGGTAACTAAAGCATAATAATTAAAAGAATTGCAATTGTAGATCCAAACTCTAGATATGAGCCAGAGAAACCAAGAGGCAAAAAAAAGGTGCAAAACCTAAATAAGTACCTAGAGCAAAACTATTCAAGCAAAAAAAAGAGGAAAAATTCAGACTTTCAGATCAAAAGCAAAAGAGGAAAAGCATAAGACCTTAGATATTGTATTAAAGAACCTGCCGCCGTCTAAGCAGCTTCCGCTGGCTACGCCGTGGAGTGCGATACTCTAGGCGAGGGAATTCAACCTCCAGCTAAGAGAAAGCATCTTGCCTATACCTACGCTGGCTCCTAAAATGGCGACCTTCCGTTCCGGAACCCGCGCTGTCGCGACATAAACGACAATGAAGCGGCGGAGCCGCCTCTGCTCCTAAGAACAGATCTGAACACTGCGCCTTCATTATAAGTTTGGGCATTTTAAAAAAATTAAATATGATCACTCAACTTTATAGAAAAATACATTTTAAACACTTAATTTTCAAAATAAGTATATATAATTACTCAACTATAAGGAAAGATATACTTCTACACACTCAGTTATAGAAAAAAATATAATTCTAATTTCTCATCTTATACTAACAAAATATTAATTTATTTATATAAATACACATATTCATTATTGATATACATTGATATGTTTATACAAATACACATATTTATTATTATACATGAATTTATTAATAAACACTAATATATTAAATTAAATGCAAGTGTAAGTATGTTTGTATATACTTATTTATAAATAAATATTACTATGGTTTTTTTTAAGTTTATCTAATTTATTAATTTAATCTAAATAATTATTATGAATTCATAATAGTAATCAATTATAAATGATTATTTGCACAGACAATTATTGTGTTTATTGTAAATAAATATAAGAATTCATAATAGTATTTAGTTGTAAATAAATATTTGTACATATACTTACACATGCAAGCATACATTTACTTGGGTATAATAATATTTAATAATGTATTTTATGTATATCATTGAATATATGTATTTGTGAATTCATGTAATTATATTATTGTTTTGTTAGTTTAGGATAAGTGATTAGCTTTTTCTTTTTATAGTAGGGTGACTGAAGTGCAATTTTATAGTATTTTTTTTTTATAGTTGGGTGATTAGAAATTTAGAAGTACAATTTTATAGTATTTTTTTGTATAAAATTGAATGACTATATTTAATTTTTCAGTTTTATAATTATCATGTTTGCACCTATAATTGATAATTTAAATTATGATAAATGATAATTTACTCTCTAAATTTAGTTATTTTAGCACATTACTACTAAAAAGTAAATATTAAGTACTTTGCTCTATCAAGTTGAATCATTTTAGTACTTTAAGTCATAAAAGTAAATTTTAAACAATTTGTCTCATAAACTTTTATTTTATTATAGTTTTTCGTCTCAATATCATTTTCAAATAAAAATTTTACATAATGCTCTTTGTGAGTTGTCATTGTGAGTTTTTTTTTATCTTTTCATGCAAAAATAAAAAAAGTACCATAACACTTTTTATTATTTTCAATGATAAATACACAACAAATGATTGTACTTTTACTATAAATAATAGTAATACTTTTGTTAATAATACAGTAGTCGATATTAATTATAGTAAAAATATCATCATTTATCATGTTTTTACTATTTATATAATAAAAATATTATGATGCATTTTTTTATTTTTGCGTGGAAAAACATGAAAAAAAATGAAAAATGGTGGCTGATGAAGAATATTCTATTAAAAATTTGATCTATAATTGATTTGAGGGAAGGGCAAAATGTTATAATAAATATAAGTTGAGAGAGTAAAATATTTAAAATTTATTTTGAGAGGTAATATACTAAGAGAACAAATTTGGGGGGACTAAAGTGTTATTTACCCTTTAAATAAATATCTTGAAATTTAGTTGCTTAGTGTTACATATCATATTTTTATTTATATTTTTAATTGCTTGATCCAATATTGATAAAGTTTTGTCGTGTGTCAATCATTTTTAATTATTTCAAGTAAGAAATGGCACATTACTAAATCAAAATTCTTGTCATATCAATTGAAAATAACTAAAACTAAAGCAAGATAGCACAGGACAATGCGATTGAAGGGACTTTATTTTCACTAAAATGTGTTTCAATTTTTTTAAATACGCATTTGTTTAGCTAAGGTTTAGCTTTTCAAGTTTATAGTTACATAGATTCAAATTCTAGTCCTAAGTTCCAAGAAAGTGAAGATTGGTTGATAGAGAACCAAGAGAAGAAATAAGTGAAAAATAACCTTTGTAGTTGTATCAAATAAGCCAAGAAAGAAACCATCCCCAATAAACACACAAAGATGGGAGCGAAGGTGGATGAAATTTAGAGGAGTGGGCGTCAGACTGTTGGAGGATAGCACATTGAAAGATGTTAGTAGGATAGCAATTGTCATAGAAAGCTAGCTAGTGTTTAGAAGTCACTTAATATTCCTATTAGAATGTGTAAGGATAATCTAATCATTTAGTCATTTCATAACAACATCTGTAAAGCAAAGGGGGCACCCTTTCCGGCACGATCAAAGGCAAGAGGGTGGGTAGTATTGTTATTGCCCGAGCATTATTCATCACTTCAACGGTTCAATTAGTTGTCTTTGATCTCGTTTCAAAGTTTGTATTGTTGGATGTGCCTACTAAAAAGCAAATTCTTATTATTATAGAATAACTTTTTATTTCTCTTATCCACCAACCAAGCAAAGCAAGCCACCCAACAACAACTTATCAAGGACAACAATTAATAGAGTAGGATCGATAGCATCTTACTCCATTCATTTCTTTGGTCAGGATGGTTGGCGCGAGCGCTCATCTTCCCTTAAAACTTCATTTTTAGTCCCCTGTCCAACCTATTATTTCATATTATTATAAATGATCAAAGAAACTAGGAGTAGTTATTAACTTGCTCAATATTGGATTAGGAAAACTCTTTTGTAGCTAAAGTCAGCTCGAGTAGACCAACCCTGAGACAAAACATACCAAGTTTTTTAGGACCGTGATCCAAAAAGTTAGATCCGCTAGATCTATTTTTATTATTTAAAAAATATTTTTTAAAAAATAATAGACTAATAGTTTCAAAAAAAATTTTTTTAAGCAAACTATCACATAAATATATATAATAAATATTTTTTTTAAAATAAATGGGATAGGTTGTAAGTGTGGTGGTTTGAAAATAAGAACGTAAGATCCTCCTGAATCCTTTTGTAATGGTAAAAATTTGTTACAAATGAATGAATTCGAGTTTGAATTCACCCCACTTTTAGGAGTGATTATAAAAATTCAAAAATCGCCCGAAGCGACCGCACCACACTGTACCAAATAATTTTTACTAAATTACTACATAAACCGCAGTTTAAAAATTCAATTAAAACCGCACCGCCTTATATTGTTTGGTGACAGTTTGAAATTTAAATAAATTGAACCGCACTGCTTATATATGTACATTAAATTTATTAATAATTATTACTAATTTTAGTTTTGACAATTAACTTGTAATTGTAATATTTATTTAAATTTTATGAAATTAACTATTTATGTGCTCATCAATTTCTTATAAAGTTTCTTTGTATTCTTATTCATATCAAATTGTAATGCAAAGAGCATGTATGATTAATTTCAATATTAAAAAGTAATATTTTTTTTCCTTTAGAAGTGTTGTTTTATTTAATTTTTTCAAGATTTTCTTTTTCTACTTACTTTCTAATTGTCTACTTTTCCTTTATAATTTTATGGCATATAAATGAGTTAATTTTTCTTTACAAGAATTAGAAAATGACGAAAATAAGTATTTTATTTTTGTGTACATGCTCAAAAAAAATTGTATTAATGGTGTTTGTATATTCAAATAATTTTCTTTATTTGTATTTTAAAATATTAAGAATTTTTATTTTATTTTCTCTACCGTACTTATTATAGTTTATATAATATAAATGGAACTAAATAAATAAGTAGAATATATAAAATGAGTTGAATTTTATGTATAATGATGTAACTATTTGTTAATATTAGAAAGATTATCCTGTTATTTTAATGTTAAAGTGATTTTTCTCCTATTATTTTAATTTTTTATTTTGTTTAATCATTTTTCTTTATTTGTAAAAAATTATCAAATCGCCCATAATCAATTAAAATCGCACTTTTCGTTTTACTTGATAAAATCACAACTTAAAATTATTTTCTAACAAAATCGCACATAATAATTCGGTATGAAATTAATAAAAAAAAATTGCAAAATTGCACCGTGATCATCCCCCGCTACCATCCCTACTAGTGATAGTGCATCCATTCAATAACCCAATGGCGAGACGCATGGAAAGCTTCATTGGTCAGGAGGCTGCTAGACGAGGGCCACACCCGCTCAAATGGCTCTTTCGAGAGTACTTCACCGTGGCCACCAGTATTGCTACTAGGAGTATAACTAAACAGCTGGACAAGCCATGTCCGAGCCATGTGCAGCGAACTGCTATTGCTTTTGTTTGCAATGAGTACATAATATTTAGTATTAAATATTTTTACAAAAATAACATAATTAATTTTCATAATCCTGTAATATACATTTAAACCATTGATTAATAAATATATAACTCCATAAAATATAATGATTAAACTCCAAATACATATACTTAATTACGTAGAAAAACAAAAACTATAATTTTTGCTTAATCAATTTATGTGTACACAATTTCAAGTAGCTTAGTGTATTAATGAATTGTTGTTTTGTGCATGTATAGCACAATCTAAAAATTTTAATTAAATGAAATACAAATAAATAAACAGTGTAAAGAAATAAATATATAAAAATACAAAATAAGTAAAATACACATACTGTACGAAAACTGAAATTTACTAATATATATATATATATACATATATATATGTATATATACAATTGGCAAAAATATAAACCATTTTGTATGAAAGAATCAATTTCATAACCAAAGGACGTTAAATACATATATTTTACCTATATACATATTATGGTATATGTAAATCTACATATAACATAAGAGGTGCAATGACATAACGCCAAATGTCAAGAAATTTTTTCTAATTAACCAAATAATTTTTCTGAGGTTTTTTTCATAAAATAACTATACATCCAAACACAATCTCACTATTATATATTTAAAAAAATCATCCTAATGATGCACATTGCAACACTCCATTAATATTGACTTACAATAAAAATCACAATTTGAAATTTTAAACAAAAATCACACTATATTAAACTTATGAAATAAGTAGGTAATTAAATTTATTAATTAATATTAATTGAATGGATCGCCCCTGTATAAGTTAAGTAAGTAATTAAACTTATTAATTAACATTATCAATTGTTGAATAAATTATTGACCAAGTTTAATAAAAATCCAAACTTTTAACTCTCTCACTGCTCAACAATCCTTATATTACTTAATATTAACTATTATTATTTTATTTCATTTCTGTAATGCAATTTGCACTAAATATTACACCTTTAGTAATTATAAAAACTTAATCCTTATATTTCTATGTTAAAGACTTCAATTGTTATTGTTCGGATTTTTTTTGATATCAATTTAAATTTTTGCTAATATATTGAAAATATTCACATGATTTTATTTTATTTAGTTAACCGTCAAATCGCCTGATTTTACTTGGCAAAATAGAGATTTGGTTTAATAAAATCACACATGCTAATTCAATTTGATATTAATAAAAAAACTTTACAAAGTCGGAGTTGACATTGTAATCAATGTCTTTTGCATTACATTCTGGTACAGAAACCTCATTTCTTGAGTTAAATTTGTAATTCAGAACATAGTGATAGGTATTGTTCCCTCTGGTAAAAAGAAAACCCAACCTTATACTTCTGACCATACAAATAGGGGAAACTTTTTCGTTGATGGAGCCGGGTGCTTGGATACAAGAGTCCCTTGGCTCTCTGTACCAGAGCTGATGCAAAAGATCAGGCACGCTGTCTGAGCAATGGATAATTTCTATGCAACATCGATTCAACGACCTTTATCTTTCTGTCACAAAGTAGTGTTAGGTGAGTGGCCCCACACCCATGTATGTGAAAGTGATGGACCAGAAAAGACCAAACTCAGACCATAGCAGGAGTGCTGGGTGCCATCTAACAAATGGAGACGGTGGCTTCCCCTTGAGTTCTCCTCACCCAGTCCAGAATACCGCTACAATCTTCTCGTGAGATAAAATGCCTTCACACGCAAACTTCCAATATTTAGTGCTTGAACAGCAATCAGAGACCTGACTTCTAAACTCAACTAAGCCTTATTCCATGCTTGTCTAGATTGCTTGGATTTTCATTCACTTTATAAGATGTAAAAACATTCTCAGAGGAATACCTATTTTTTGTGCGATAAGCTTTTAGTTGCCTGATTTCCTTTGGGTTTGATATATCCTTCTCCATGCAAAGGGAACGAGGTACTTTAAGTTTCCCTGTTTGGTCTTCATAGGCATCACATATGAAGCTGAGCACTTTTTCCTGCAATCATGGTAACGGTCGTTCAATTTGTTGGACAGATTTTGTACTCAAAGCAACAGAAATTGGTAGCCTGTTTAATACAGTTCTCCCAAGCAGCCAGCCAAAAATCGGATGAACAGCACTGATACTTCAGGGCGAGGAATTAATTGTATAATCGACTTCAACATAATCCCAAAATATTATGAAATGAGTTCTGTTATGGATGTAAGTGCTTTTTCCGTAACCTCTACCAATTTAGTAACGCCCTTCTGCCAGATAGATTAATTTTGCGGACTGCATTTAAGGGCTCCATATCTGGTCTAAAATGGAATAACAGCTCAAATGAAAACTGTCCCAGTAAACAAGTAGCCACCTATGGATTATTATACTGCTTATAACAAGATATATCTAGATGACTAGCGTAGTATACAAAACCAGGTACGAAAGATTAAGTGCAGTTGTCTAAGATAGTAAACTGCAAAAAATAATCAAACTGTAGTTTTTTACTAATGCTTAAATATAAGATAACAGGAATGACATACCAATGGTTTTGAGGCATCAATCCATTGGTAGATGGGCTCATTCCGAAACCATGTCAATTGTCTTTTTGCAAAATTTCTGCAGAGTTACATTTAACAAGAATTGTTACTCTGGTTATTACAGAATAATATAGTAAATTTCCAGCATAAGAAATAGAAAATACAGCAAATCCAGTGGGAAATTTAGGTATAAAACTTAAGATGATTCTCATGCCTCACTAATAAATATTGGGAAACAATTCCAAAAAAAATTCAATCTTAATTGACCATAAAGTGAGGTAGAGGTTGAAATGGAAAATACCTATTAAAATTTTCCTATGGAAGCGGCAATATGATAGTTCGTGTCTGCGTGCTTTTATGATCCATTCTTGTTTCACTTTTTAGGGGATAAGATAATGCATTGCATACGAATGTAGAAAGAAGGCACATCCACCATGTACTCTTAAACATGATCACATAGGAAAGACCCATTTTGTCCATTAATAGCCAAATGTAGAATAACAGAAATTATATTTTGTTAGTTCTGCAAATTGAGCATCACCAAAATATTAGGAATACTAAGAGGTGAAATACAGTAAGAGCAGAAGTGGCAATGAGTGGATGCAAGTACATCATGAGTCAATTTTCTTGATGTGGCAGCTATGAGATGTGCAGGTTGTATTATGTAAATAGACAATGCCAACAAAAAGTACAAAGAGAAATGTATAGCTTCCATAGATATCTCTCAAGGATTATGCATGAATAACTTAAAAAACATGAAGAGAAGGTTATAAATGTGGTCTGACTATAATCTTCAACCAAGAAGCGTCTACAGTTCTAGTTAATATCAGTTGATGGGTTATATAGGTCAAGAGACTGAAGCTGTATGTCAAGCATTTTAATGGACTTAACTAATACACGTGACCTGGTCAAGAGAAAAATCTGTAGATTAAGAACCATGATAAGGGGAAGACAAATTACCTAGATGCTTTTTGAAACTCAGACAGAAAAATGTAGAAATCTTTAGAAGAACTCCAGCCACCTTGTTCTCTGGACATTAGCAGATAGTCCATTGCCTGAGGATATTAAAGAAAAGGAAATACACTCAAACTTGTGATATTGCATCTGTCTATCATGTGAATTCACAAAGATACTGAAAGAACAAAACTCTGATACTTAATACACTTCGACAGAGAAAATAAAAGTATACTTGTCTATAACCAATAGCTCGAGTTGCAGAATTTGAATTAGGCATAAGACCCAAGTCAAGAAGCCACTTTGCTTCGGACAAAATTCCATCATCTGCCACAGCAAAAGGAAACTTCAAAGAAATATATTCTTGCCACTATGAGTAATTTCCTACAAATGTATATTTCAAGAAGACAGTAAGAATATAGGTAAAAGGCTTTATAAGCCAGCACACTCTTTACCTAAAAGCATATCTTCACACCGGAAATCAATTGATCTATAAAGATCCAGCCTTTGGGTTGAGAGGAAAAAACAAATAAAATCATAGTCCAAATCCTTTGAATTTCTCTCTAGAAGTTCAGCAGTTGAAGACTGTATGTCAGAAGCATCTGCTTCCCTTGATTCAAGCTTCTCCTTGAAAGAATTATAGGGCACTTGAAAGGCTGATGGAGGTGCACCACTTAACTGCATTATTAAAACGATCAAGGGATTCTGATATTTATCCAGAGTTGGGAATATTGGCGGATCATCCAGGGAAATGACGAAACAAATCCTCATATTCTGATATATCACTATTTTCTTCTACCAAATGCTCAAGGCTAAAAGAAGCAAAACAAAAAAATGAAAACAGAAGCTTCATCGTGCCCACAATAAAAGCAAATTTAGTCTTATAAAGGGAATTGTCAGAAATCAACTTTATAAAGTAGCTTGGACTAAAATGCACACATCTTGAATATGTTGGAAGCAGTAAGAATCAAAGATGATGATAATCAAGCAAAGAACCCAACCTTGAGAATTTCAAGTTGGACTAAAATGCAAACATCTTGAATATGTTGGAAGCACGAAGAATCAAAGATGATGATAATCAAGCAAAGAACCCAACCTTGAGAATTTCAAGTCTACGACGTAACCGGTACCAATCATTTGCAGCTAAAGATTGGACACCTGGATCACCTGCTTTAACCACCAACTGTACTGCGGCGTCCCAATCACCATCCCTCTGTAAATCTGCAAGTTCTGAATGCACTTCAAAGGTGATCTCAGGGGAGGCTTTTGGAACATCTGGTTTCCCATAAATGAACCTTACACATCAGGCATGAAAAATGTCCCTTCAATTATTGTATTTTTGCATGAGCATATACTTCATAAATAGATAAACAAGAAAATAATAGTGTTAATAAGAGAAGCCAGAAAATATAAAGCATGGGGCATACCACCGCAAGTACAACCCTGTACCGCCTGTGACTACAGGGACCCGACCTCTACTAAGAATTTCTTCTGTTGTTTGCCTTGCATCCTCATAAAATTGCCCAACAGAATATTCTGATTGTCCAAAAAATTTGTAGTATAATATACAAGAAGATCAAAAGTAACAAAAAGTAGTAATCAAGGCAAATGTAATTTATCTTGCAGAGATTTTCTAGTATTATTTACCTTAAGTGAAAATCTGTAAATATATTCATAAGTAAATGACATCGAGCAAAAGAAAAGAGAATTCATAAGTGTAATTTTCCAGTTCACAAACTCAGATTGTAGTTTGCGTAAACAGTGGCTTCTAAATTACTTTAGTTGCATTTACGATCCAAGGACTAATTGCAACCTATAACAAGCTTAATTTAGTTACAGATAATATTTATACTAGGAGACATTCATAACATATGAGAAGCAGGATGATAAGAATGTAAAAGTACAAATGTGCTGGCGAAGATATGAACCATCAACTGCTACAAACTCTAGAATTCATATTTAGTTTTCCAGGAGTGCAATTGGTTTGTTTGAGACCTCACAATTGTTAGAAATTTAACTGCTTATCATGTGATATAAATTATTCGGCTGGAGTGGATGTGAAATGACTTCAACAGCTATGAAATTGCTTTTTCAAGAATGAGAAATATTCTTTTGCTAGTTCTGTTTTTCTATTCCATCAAATAAATATTAATCATTAACCAACAAAAAAAAATAAAAATAAAAATAATGCAGTAGCAGGTACAAGCTTTGCCAGGATAAGATAAGAAGTATAGGAAACAGTTTGAGAAGGTTTGCATTTTTGTTGCAGCTCAAAATAAGATGATTTAACTTGACATGTTACACATTTCTTCTGGCAATATGTAATGATAACGAAAAGAGCCTTAATTAAACACTCGAAAGTTGTTCTAAACTTCCAAAAAAAAATTATTCTCTTAAAAAGAAGGCAATTTTCAAAACAAGGTCCACACACAAAAAACAAAAAAAAAAAAAAAAGACTAGACATCTATTTTGCTGTTGGAAAATTATCTCACTACCGTGACTATGCCTAACTGCATTAGCACAGAAAATCGTGTCTAAATAATTATATGCTCACAGTAGCATTTTCCTATGCTAAATTAAGTACAAATAATAAAATGTATTTAATTTAATACATCTTAGTATTGACTTATGATTCCGATAAACAAGTATGGAAGTTCCTGGTTTATTTCACGGAAGCGTGTCTTTTTGGTCACTTATGTCCAAACATAATATTTCAGGGGCATATTCTACCCAAAAGAAGTAAAGCATCACACAAACAAAACTTCATATCCTCATAACAAAATTTTCACAGACGAAATAATTAAAGGTCCAGTATGATCTAGCAGCCATTACCTTCGGATGGGTGCAATATGTCAACCAAATGATGTGGGACTTCCTGGAAAAAAAAAAATGAATGACTTTGATGTAACCTTCTCAGTATACTCACTTCGACAGATTATTGTTCAAATGCATTTGCAAGACTATGAACACGTAACGTAAATTTCTTCCAGTTTTTGGCTATGATAAACTTTTCATGAAGGGAGTGAAGTAAAGAACATTAGGACCGGGAGGAAACTTTCCAATATACTAATAGCACACAGTGGAATTAATAGGATAAAATTTACCCAAGCAATTAACCGATGTCATTCTGAAAACAATGCGAATATAGGTAAAGTATGATGCCTTCGTCTGGAACAAGTTGGCAAATGTTAACAGAGGATAGTTTCTTACTCATGACAAATGGCATGCTTAATAACTGACCAATTTCTTAACAAAATATATAACTCAGAAGCATGAAATAGAACCAATCGTAAGGCATTAACTCGTTACCCTGCTCGAACTTATAAGGTAATCTAGGAAAAGGAAATTAGAAATAACCTTTCTTTCATCAAATGAAGGTTTTGCTGACCCAATATCAAGACCTTTATACACCTGCCGCACATAATTCAATACCAAATAAATTTTCTAAGAATTAAAATAGAAATTCATACTCCTTGAATGAATTCACAGGTGAAGATGTATGGACAAAGGATCGAAAAACCTGGACGGAGTCAGCGCTGATGATTTCTCCGTTGAGTCGTTTCGCGAGTTCCAATGCGAGCCTGCTTTTGCCGGCGCCGGTGGGCCCAGATATTACTACTACTTTCTGCCGCACCCCGGAGCAGGAGGTTGCCAAGAGGCGGCGTTGAAGGGCGCGGGAGGGTTGCACTGAAGGGCGGAGGAGCGGCGTCTCCGCCGAGAAAGGCAGGCGGAGGCAACTCATTCGGAGGCCCCCAACTCTTAATCCACTTATCATTTTGGTTGACAGCGCAGTGATTGTGCGAGGGAGTGTCTAATCAGCTGTAATTACTTCACTCTCTAAAATATCTCTTGTTCCACTAATTTAATTTAATTTCAATAAAAATATCCTTTTCTTCCCCCCTTTTTTTTTCTGATTTTTCATATTTTGGAATTATGGATAAAATCTTGGTATAATTTGGACCCATTTGTTTGTTTTCTTCTTTTTGTAGACATTATTTTCTCTGAAAATGGAAAAGGTTTTTTAATTTCAATTTGGCTTTTTATAGGTATTTTCTCTAAAATGGGAAAAAAATAATACTTATTTACCATTTACTTATTAAGTAAATTAATCTTAAATTAACTCTATATTACACATAATTTAATGTTTTAAACTAAATTATATAAACGCTTATTAATTAATGTATATTAGACTTCTAATGGTGCATTCATTTCTTATTTCTACTTATCACTATTTTCCATTTAACCCTTCATAATTAGAATAACAGTTTTTTTAGTAAAACTAATAATTTTACATTTTAAGATTTTATATTATTTATTAAGATAAAGTGATAAAGCTATTTATATTACTATTGTAATATAACATTTTTACATATTTATATATTTAATAGTGATCTATTACTTTTTTTTTTCTTTACCATAAATAATGTCATTAAGTGAATAAGTTGTGCGTGCATCATTCAATAATGTATACCTATTTATTTGTGAAAGTTTAATCAAAATAAGAAATAGAAAAATAATAAGAAATTTCTTAGAATGTTTGCAACTAAGAATTTTTTATTTTTTAAAAAAAAAAAAACTATAAAGCAATATAAGATGCTTTATACAGGGAAAAAATATAAGATGGTGATTATATCAATTTATAAAAAATAATTTAAATTTAATGTGTCTTCTCTTTATATTATTGCAATCATGTTTTTTTATTTATTTAATTTGGACTTAATTGAAAGCTAATTTAATTGATAATATTATGTTGAATAAAATATAAAAGTAAATTATAGACATTTAGTTGTAGATGAGACAAAATGCTATATAGGTTATATAGAAGGGGCAAAAGTCAATTAATCTTTCTAGTTTTTACTTAGGTTGATGGTATTTTTGTCTACTAATATAAATCATTTTAATTTAGAAGAGTATTTGAAAATTTTATTGATAGATGGGTAATTGATGCCTACTCCATAATACAAGGGGTAAAATAAATTTAATCATTTTTTTTTATCTAGCAAAGTATACAAAATATAAATCTATATCAATAAAATTATCATTACACACTTCATCAGTTATTTATTATCCCATTAGAATCAGTAAAACGAACTCTAAAATATAAATTAATCATATGATAAATATAATTTATCGACTGTCTGACAATAAAACTTGATTCATATCATTATTATTTATATATGGTGGAAAATTAAAAAATTGCAATTTGAGCCTTTTGTTCTAAATATTTGTATACACCCCTCCTTTGGGCAGCAAAACACATTCCCATATAACCAAAAGACTTAAAATATCAAAACCAAAAGTGGCAACTAATCTTTGTATATAATTTTAAGCCATCAATTCATGACAGATTCTAAGTAATGTTAGTTTTCTGTTGATGCCTGACGCCTAACCTCTTCAACTTTACCAACCAGTAGTTGCATGTAACAGTTCTCAATGAATACGCTTAAATCCCAAGACACCAATAACCAACAAGTATACAAACATGACCATATAACCAATCCCACCACCACCGCTCCGCCCTCCTACCACCATCCCGCCGGCCATGACGACGCGGCAGTACCAGCGTATCCATCTCCTTTTCCGTCTTGCATTGGTGTCTGTCCTGACGCTGGGGGCGGCCCGTGTTATCCTGGATAATTTAAGGAACAATCTTCTGTGGGAGGGTAATTCAGTACTGGAAATGAGAAGGCATAAGTATGCGGTTAGAGTGCCTATTGAAGTTTCTGAGGAAGAGGCCATTGAAGATGGATGCAATGTGTTTGAGGGCAAATGGGTTTGGGACAATGCAAGTTATCCTCTTTACAGAGAAGAGAGTTGTCCATTTCTAGTTAAACAGACTACTTGCCTAAGGAATGGCAGGCCTGATTCTTTCTATCAGAATTGGAGGTGGCAGCCTAATGCATGCAATTTGCCAAGGTAATTACAATGTTAGAGGGCTCATCAATTCATCCCAGTTTTTAGTTTAAATTGTTGTTTCTAAAGTCCTTTCATAGTTCTTCCGTTAGAACAACATGAGCTCATTAATTGGAGCCATTGTCGATGAACAACTGTTGAAATGATCGCAGGTTTGATGGTCTGAAGTTGATGGAGATGCTGAGGGACAAAAGGTTGATGTTTGTTGGAGATTCAGTACAGAGAGGCATGTTTGAGTCCATGGTGTGTTTAGTACAATCTGCAATTCCTCATGATGTAAAGAGATCTCTTCAACGAATACCTCCAAGGAAAGTTTTCAAAGTAGAGGTACAATGGCCAACCCCACCCCCCTCCCCTCTGTGTACTCACATTTGTGTATGCCCCTAGAATTAAGAGTCTAATATGATTTTCAATTCATTTTTAACTCCAGGAATTCAATGCATCCATTGAGTATTATTGGGCTCCTTTCATAATTGAATCCATATCGGACCATGCAACAAATCACACTGTTTTGAAACGTCTGGTGAAGCTTGATTCTGTGGCTAAGCATAGCAAAGAGTGGGAGGGAGCTGATATCTTGATCTTCGAGAGTTACGTTTGGTGGATGTACAAACCTATGATCAATGCAACGTAAGAATCTCGTATCTCATGCACCAATTTGCTTTAGAATGTGTTTAGTAGTACAAAACTGAGGCCTGAAAACATAAACTAGATGCTGTTTCATTCTTTTTCAATGTTGTCTAGTTTCAAGGATCCAATTCCCACACTTTCTTGGGAATGAATAGGGAAATATACATGCATGATGCAGACTTAAAATGGGTTCCTGATGCGGCCATTGTTTTCCAGATACGGATCTCTTGACAACATCAAAGAATATAACGTGACCACTGCATATAGATTGGCATTGGAAACTTGGGCGAATTGGATCGAATCCAGCATTAACCCACGAACTCAAAAGATCTTCTTCGCGACAATGTCTCCAACACACTTATGGTGAGTCTTCTCTACCATAAGAACCACGATTAGAAAGAAAAATGCAACTTCTAGCATAAGAACCTAACTAGAATATTGAAGCGCTTGTAAATGAAGACAAAGATCTGGATCATTGTGCCAAATTTTCATGTGTAGGAGTTGGGAATGGAAGCCTGGAACAGATGGCAACTGCTTTAACGAGACGCACCCGATTGAAGGATCGTACTGGGGAACTGGTTCCAATCTCGACATCATGGGGATAGTAGAAGATGTTATTGGACAGCTTAAGGTTAAGGTAACTGTGTTAAACATTACCCAGTTGTCTGAATTCAGAAAAGATGGCCACACTTCAGTTTTTGGGGAAAGAAAAGGCAAGCTCTTGACTAAAGAACAGAAATCTGATCCAAAGAATTACGCCGATTGCATTCACTGGTGCTTACCAGGAGTCCCTGATGTGTGGAATGAAATTTTGTATGCACTTCTTTTACAAGACTACCGTGCACAATGATAATATGATGACTAGAATCCTGGTACAAGATTATCATGCACAACCTCTTTCTTGTTCCATAACAAACCAGCCCCGCCCCACCCCGCGCCATGGAAAAAGGGGAAAGAAAAGGTTAAGAAGAAGAAGAAAGAAGACAGACGAAAAAAACTCAAGTCTTTATCATTCCAGTACTGTGAATTCGCAGATAATCTACTGCAATGTTGAATTTTATTTTCGCTGCACATGGTAAAATGCACCCTGCCCGCACACACAGCATAGAGTGCACACTTCATCTTCATCCCTCTCAAATATTGACTTTGTAATTGTTCTCATAAGTATAAACAAGAAAATTTAATAACAAGAAACTTTGGCAGAAAATACCACACAGTTGTGACAGATTTGAGCCTTAGGAAGATCATCAATGCAGGAAAGACTGGCCAAAAGCTGGTCTGTCAGCATTTTCCAGAAAAAATGTAGTCTGAAGTTCAATTAATGGTTATTGGAAATTTTAACTCCTATACACTCAACCTTCATATTTGGAATCCAGACATGATTTATAAGCAAATATACATGCAATCATCTCTGCATGATGAAAATGATCAGCAAAATGACCAATGGAACACTAACATTCAGAGCAGCTCCCACTCAGTTTCGTTCATCTCCTGAAATGACCGTGTTCTCATTGCATGTACAGATGTGTTGGGGGAAGAGGGTACAGAACTTGGCTCAAAATGCTGACCTGATTCCAAATCAATGTCCCCGTATAATATAGCCAAGTGCTCATATTCCTTGGATAATCTCTTTCGAGAAGTAAAGGCATCCTGTATTAATTTCTATGAAAGAAATAAAACAAAAATCTATTAATTGGGCTTGATGATAATGACTATTTAAATTTAACTTAGGAAAGAGGAGTAATATAACCATATGATCACTAGTTGTCCCATGCATAGGTGAGTAGATCAGATTTAGCTTTTCATTTTCATAGTTACATAAGCCTACCTTATAATATCTGAAATTTCTTCTTCTATGAGAGGCAGCATGGACAAAGTTACCATTCAAAACAACACTTCTTCCATCATGCTTCACATCAGGGAAAAGATCAACTGTTTCTAAATTAAGGTCACCAATACCAACACCAAATTCATGTGTGTTCCCTGCATTATGCATTCAGCAAACAGTAGACAACCAAATAAATATTTTAAAATGGCATACATAGACAAAGCTGAAGGGATCCATAACAGACCAAGAATTGATAAACATCACATCCAAACAAATGTGAACTTAGATGAGTAAAGTCAGGTCATAGATGCAGATCAATATGATATGCATGAGTAAGCTAAAATAAAAAGGATAATCATAACAAATTCAGCAATTTATTTGAAATTCAGGCCCATCATTTCAACAACATTCTTGTTGAGTAAGGTGGACTCTAAATGGTTAAAGCATGCAAGAGAAAAGTAGACAGTTCCCAGAGACCAAAGACAAGAGTTAACATATCCTAAAAGAAGATTTACTATGTTAATCCTTTTAATGTTTCTCAAAGGAAATCCTCATCCAGTAGAAAACAACGGTTGCTAGATATAAAAAAAGAAAAAAGATAAAAATATATTGATACGATAAATTAATGATTCTTGTGAATAAAATGTCATCATTACAAACTAATTACAGCACAACTAGAACAAATCAATGTAGAGAATAACGATAATGCTAGGATCAGCTGAATTTACCAGTTTCAGATGGAGATATTGCAATTTTTGATTGACCATCATTGAAGTGATGTTCATGCCTGCTCTCAGATGAACCAACTACACGATCTGACCCATCAGTTGGGAAAGCATTATTATCTGCCAAAGTAGAAGTTAATACTGAGTAACCTATCTTCAAGGAAGAAAAAGAATGAAAAGATACAGAAAGGGAAGGAGTTTATAGTGAAAGGAATGAAAGAAGAAAGGAAACAGAAAGCATTATTAAAATATCTAGGAAGAACGTAGAGATTAAAATATACCAACCATTTGATTCCAAGATTAAAAAGGCAGGAAGCATATCCACGGCCTTGGTTTCATAAGCTGCAGTAGTAGAAGATGGAGTGGAAATGTTATAAGCACAGCCATTAGACTCAACATGAGAGTAGCAGATGTTTTCAGCCTCCTTAATAAAGTTTGCAGATGTAGACTCCAAAATATTAGAAGACTTTGGCGATGTTGAACAAGTGGAAGGCATAATACCCATCTCTTCTTCTTCTTCATCACAAGAAAAACATGAATACACACGTTCAGGTGATTGGACAGAGCTTGACATATCAAAACTCTCATCTTTAGTAGAAAACCTATCACAAAGAGTCCCATTTTTTCCCAAGGCTCTGTGAGCCCCATCACAAGCAGAAGGAAGTGGTGAATCCATCGCCAGATTATTATCTTCATTAACTTTATGAGTTGAAGCTACTGGTGGTTCAGATAAACTTCTATTTTCATCAAAATTTGGATCCTCAACCATTGGTAACTTACTTTCGAATAACCAACCGCTGCTTGAAATATTAGAAAGACACTCCGTCTCATCTGAAAAACCCTTCTTTCCTTTGGTGGAATTCTTATGATCTTCTTCATCATATGTTCCTGAAAATATTTCATTGTCGAATCTTGAATTGGTGGTCACTGGTATCGAATCCCTTGTAATATTCTCTTCTACACCATTGTCTGCGTCATTGCAGATTATGGCATCACCATCTTCTCTCAAATGTAGATAAGTTTTTGCTTCTGGGGAAGGATCTGCATACGGGGGCTTAGTAAATTGGATTACATGGTCAACTTCAATCGCTAACGATGCATCGGAGTTTCTGGAAGTATCAATAGAACCCTGATTTACAGACATTTGCTTCTCATTAACACAAGTAGGATTTGTTCTGATGTCTGTGACTGAATTCACATGATCCCACATGTCAACTTGTTCACTATCCACTGATTGTGATTCGGGTTTCACAATGTCCCCAGAAAGTGGAATTACATCATTCACCACATTAGAGTAAAATCTTTTGACACTTATACCAACACTTTGCACCTGGTTCTCAACAAATCTCACGGTATCCTGTCCAATTGAGAAATTTACAGCGTGAGAAAATTTTAATCTGTGGAATGTATGTATAATATATATACAAATAGCAATCCATCATCTGTAAGTAGGCATCATTCCCAAAGTTACAGAAACAAATTAGAAGATCACTCATTGCAAGATTATGTAAAAGCATACAACCACACATAAAAAGTGTGGATAGAAAAGATGAGTATCGCCCAGTCGTATAGGATTATTTGTCATATAACAGGCGTCGTTTCTAAAAATGACTCTTTTTACCATTTATTTGCTATCTCACCATCTTTTGGGTCACAAAATTGTTGCAATAACATTACTCATGCAAATACACTATGCCTTAAAAACAAAGGAAAGAGGCAATACCTTGCTCATAAATTCATCAACATCCTGACAAATGGACTCAAATTGGTGGTATATGTTCCCAGCCCAGGATTTACCTTTTAATTTTAAATCCATTGGAACACATACAATGCTCCAAAATTGCAATCAAGACTATTCCACCATAAAATGAAACAGGAATCCCAACAACTACAATTAGGAGTAAACCTGCAACCATTCAGATAAGATTCCATAAGGAATTCCAACAGAAATAAATACTAAATTTTTAAACAAGAAAAACAATGAATCTGATGCAAACTTAAGAAAGTTTTAACAACTGAAAAGATAGCAAGCTAACTTTGGCCATGATACTATAATCAGAGTTGAAAGATGTCACCTAGCACCATATTTACATAGGATAACCAGCATCAAATATGCTACAATGAATTTCTTGCTGTATAAATAACTCTCCTATATCATGGAAAACCAAACAAACAATCACCAAAGGCCGCACCATAAAATTTAAACACAGACAAAACAGGCTAAACAGCCCACATTGATACAGAAGCCAGAAGACTAAACTCAACCAGACAAGGCTCTATACAATGAAAACACGGAAAGAGCTATATTCAGACAACCTAGTAACACTGACAATAATACTCAACAGAATTTAGAAAACCTCCATCCGAAAAGGTGCTTCTTTTACACTGTTTACAGAACAATTCTGTCAATCAGAAAGCTAAACCACACCTATAATCACTTGTTTAATTTCTAACAACTTCTTTTCCCTTCTTTTTATATCAGAACCTGAACCCATACAAGAAAAGTGAAAAATTCAGGCCGCACACGCACACACACACACGCTGATCATCATAAACATACAATTTGACAAAACATGAAAAGGGAAAGATAATTTTTCTCCATAACCTAGTAGAACGTAAAGATTTGTACCAGTAAAAAAAAGGAAAAACCCTGAAGGTGAAAGAGAAAGGAGAAAGAGGGCTCGCCGGCGGGAGATAGGCGGCGGTGTGGGTGGCTGAATGAGGAGCTTTGAAAAGCTGCAGGCCCAGACGAATGTCTTCCTACACGTACGATGTTTCGCAAACAGAGTTTTATAGTTGCACGTGCGATCTTTAACCAGGGTTTAATAGGTTTTAGAGTGCAATTAGAAGTGTTATTACGGTGTTTTTTGGGTTTAGATTTTTTTCTAATTACGAATATTTGGGAATTAATTATAAGATAGTCAAATTAGAAGTAATTAATTTTTTGACCATATTGTTTCGTTATTAATTTATGAAAAGATAAAATAGATTGAATTTGTGTAGAACACCTCCACTATATTCACATAGCACAATATAGTCGGGACGATGAGTCCAAACTTAGATCAAATTCGTATCAAAGTCACTTCGCTTGAGTAAGATTTAAACAGAAGAAATATCTTGATTTTTAATTTTCAATCCATTCTATTTAATTATTTATATATTTTTAATTTATTATATATGTAGTTACGTGTTATTATTTTTAAAATATATATTAGAAGATTTTAATTATATTAAATTAAAAAAATATATTTTTAAATTTTTTAAAATAAAAAAAGAGTCTATCGGTTCAACCCATTATAAATATATATACATACAAGTGTGTGTATGTAATATGTATAAATTTTATAAATAGAACTATTAGGGTAAGTGAAATGAAAAAAATAATAAACAAGTTAAAAATTAGTTCGAGTATTTTGGTGTTGAAAATATAAAATACCAAGTATATGTTGATAATCCAAATTTGCACGGAAAATGGGTTCATCTAGGATGTTTCTTGTTAGATAAACTAATTCAATCGAATCGAATTGAAATCAAATTAAAAATTTTAATTTGATATTTAGTTTTTGTTTTTATAAAAATTGGTATTCAATTATGTTTCGAGTTATTGAATCATACCAAATATTGAATTATTATTTTTATATATTTATATTTTTCTTTTATATACATATATATTATTTATTTTTATATTATTATTTATTATTTACTTACCAAAATTAAAAAATATTAAAAATATAATTATGAATGTAATATTTTATTTTTTACTATTTTTTTATTTTTTTACAAAACTCAATTTATCGAATTACCAAACTAAAATACTAAAAAACAATTCAATAATATTTCAATTCGGTACATCGTTTTGACATATCAAATTTTTTATTCGATTCAATTTCACCAAATGAACACCCCTATGTTCATCTACGAAGATTATGATTCACGGCACAAATACAATAATACAATAATAATACAGACACAATACTTTTTGAAAATTTAGAACAAAACACAACTCAAATACATTGTTTGAAATATCAATATTAACATATTATATAAGTGTAAATATATACATATAGATACAAATATATATATGTGTATGTATGTAATTGATAATAGATTTATAAAGAGACAAAAAAAAAAAAATCATGTCCACAATGATGTCAAAATTCTAGTAATATGATTTGCAAATTATGTATTATAGGAAAATATAAAGACACAAAAAGTTAATTTAGATGAAATATCACTACTTTTTAAAAGTAGTTCTATAAAATTTTATTTTTTTAATTTTTATCATTCATTTATTTTCTTAAATATATGAAAAAAAAACACCCTTCATGAATCCGAAACATCGTTATTTATTTTTTATTTAATTCATAAATACATCAAATGACATATAGACACAGTGTTCAATATTTTATATACAATAGGGATGATTTTTAGAAATGTTGGTATATTTATAGATGAAGTTGAAGACCATCCACATTAGTAGGGTTGCAAAGCCGGGTTATGGGGCCATTTCGCTTCCTCGTAAATGTGAATCCCCAGCTATATACTGATAGAGGCCCGAACTTGTATTTTGGCCAAGAGTGAGAGTGATGCTATCGCTATTGGCATGGTACCTAATTCTCTGGGTTCCATCATGCTTTCACCATTGAAATGTATACATCTGGGCCCAATAACCCCACCCCAACCTGAAGAGAAAAATAAATGGAACACTATAAGAGGATAAAGGAGCGATGACAATGCCAACACCACAAATGTAGTAAAAGGATAAGAAAATGTTATTTGTCCTCTTGTTATTATTTTAGAGGGAATCTTTTTATTTTTTTTATTTGAATTCTGAAATATATATATATATATATATATATATTATTTCTTTTTTTCAAAAATATAATTTATTTTTTATTTTTAAAATTAATTATCAAATCTATTAACATTTCACATCTTGTAATGGATTTATGAAAAAATTATTTTCAAACCTATTAATATTTCATATTTTTTCATTCAAAAAATATCATAAAATAAATATATTTTTTATTTCGAAATATAGATAATAAACATAGAAGTATAACTAATCTAAATATTTTTTTTATTTTTTTACATGAAAATCTACTTGAAAATATTTTCAACCTTGAAAATGTTGAATATACGAAAATAAGTTTGAAAGTGAAACCAAACAGGCTCTTCGCATTTTGCACTGTACAACTTAGGGAACTATATTATCAACTAAAATTTATCATTAGCATTTATAACAAAGAAGACCATACTTCTTTTTGTCCTAAAAAAAGGCACATAAAGATAGGCAGGCAACAACATTGTGAAAAATGTTGAGTATTTATTTGTTGGCATTTATTTACAAAATAAATCTGTAAATAAGGAAAGTTTTCATATAGTTAAGGTAGACTTTTCATTGAAACATGGAATACTTGTCTAATTATTCTTGTGATTCTTTCCTTGCATAAATAGAAGTCTCAAGAGATTCCTTATCTATGGAGATATGATGGCCGATTTTGTAGGGATGAATTAAAAGCAGATTTATTTCGATTAGAAAACTAGAGATTTTATGAAATAAGGATTCCTTGTTTGTATTCAAGTTAAAACACTGTTAGAGTTTTGATATGTAAATCAGTATTATCTAAAGATCAGGTTGAGTTGAATGTTTAAAATTTGGGTCGAAGTGATTTAGAACTGAAATAATGATTTAAGTTCGAAAAGACCTACAAGACGAACATACATCAGGTTAGTCGGGGACGTCTTTCGATACTTAAGTCAAGTCGATATCTTTAAATCCTTAAAATCAAATTAAAGAGTTAAACCAGAAATATCAGTTACCAACGAGCCAAATGATGACTATTTAAGATGTAAAATAGTAAATTTAGGATTTTCCCAATTATTACTCCCCCGATTTATAGGTTGTTTAATGACCTCAGAAACCTTATTCTTTAAGCATGTTCCGATCCAGGTCATTCAGTTGTTCAATTGGTTTGTCAAGTTTGTCCTCTTAAGACAAATCTTCCTTAGACCAATTATCAATCTTTCTCAAATGGTGTTGGGTCCTTATATATATACATATATATCTCATTGACTAATTTTTTTTTAGTTGATCTTTTTTAGATCGGATGTTCAATCTTTTTTTAGATCATTTGTTTGAGAACTCAAATAATAACTACTAGTCATTTGATCGAGATCAAAATTAGACAGATCAACACCCACTTGAGATATTGTTCAAATCTAGATGTGAGATCGTATTTAGATATAGCTTAGAGATTCAGAGCATTTCTATGAGATCTTGCTCACCTTAACTTTTTCAATTGACTCTTGAGTCTTCCTTTTCATATTGACTGAAGTAATCTTGTTCTTTTCAGATCGAGAGTTTGAGCTCATTATTAATCTCATCTTTTCCATATGAGTCTTCCGATCATTCAAAATCTCATCTTTAACAAATGAATCTTTAGGTCATTCATGACCTGATTGAGTTTCCAGTCATTTATGACCTCATCTTTAACAGATGAATTTTTAAGTCATTTATGACATGATTTTTTCAATAAATATTTGGGTCATTCATGACCTTATCTTTGACAGATTAATCTTTGAGTCATTTATGACTTGAATTTTCAATAAATCTTTGGGTCATTCATGACCTTGTCTTTGACCTCATCTTTTCAAGATGAATTTTTGCGTTATTCATGACATCATTTTTTTCAGATGAGTTTTCTGATCATTCATGACCTCATTTTTAACAGATGAATCTATGATCTAAATTTTTCAATAAATTTTCGAGTCATTCATGGCCTCATCTTTTTAAGATGAGTTTTCGAATTATTTATAACCTCATCTTTAACAGATGAATCTTTGATCTGAAATTTTTAATAGATTTTCGAGTCATTGACCTCTTCTTTTCAAGATAAGTCTTTAATTTGTTCATAACCTCATCTTTTCCACATGAGTTTTCGGGTTATTCATGGCCTTATGACCTCATCTTTAAAAGATGAGTCTTTGACCTGAATTTTTCAATAAATTTTCGGATCATTCATGACTTCATCTTTTCCAGATGATTTTTTAGGTCATTATAACCTCATCTTTTTCAGATGAATCTTTGTTAGGTTGACTTGTAATTGGGCTCTTAAATCCCTTTTTATACAGTTGCGTTGTCATGTAGTTTAACCTTTTGATGAGTGTATTTTGGTAAAAATTGTCAGTAGATTGATACATAATCTTGACATGAAAATAAATATGTACAACTACAAAAATTTGATGCATAAAACTTTCCTTAGATTTCGGATCTTCTATAACCAAGGGAGTTCATTTCATTTCACTTCCTACAACTTTTAAGTGCCGTACTTTGAGGTCTTTATGACCTTGAAAGGTCTTTCTATCTCATAATTCTTTGGCATTTGTGGCCCACTTCTAGTCTTTAAGAGCATTCACCTCATCTTCACGAATATATTATTAGGTTATTTCCATTAATTGCTCCATATCCAAAGTCGGGTCTCTGGCCAGTGCCGAAGTTAGAGGGCTTTTCTTTAATCCATGAATGAGTGTACTAACCACCATATCAGTTCTGAGGTCTTGGACTTCCAAGACCTCATTGTTGAATCTATTTATGTAGTTTTGTAGGGTCTCCTCCTCTTTTTGTCTGATGGTGAACAAATATGTAGCTGATCTCTTTGCTTTTTTTTTCTTGCTGGCGAAAAATAACCGTACTTGTTGGTAAGCTTGTAAACCACTCTTGAGCCCGACCAGTAAGTGTGGTAATAAAAATTGAGCATTTATGGCATCTATCTAGTCAGAGAGCTTCATGACATGCTCAAACATAGTCAAGTGCTTTTGTAGGTCTTTGCTACCATTATCCTTGGGGAGGTCGGGAAGCTTGAAGTTTGGGATCACCACTTCTGCTAAGATCTCTGGAGCAAATGGAGAGGCCCTCTTTTGCAGAGAGGATGTCACTTGCCCCATCTTCTTCATATCGTTATACTTCTGATTTAACCAATCCACTTGATTACTTATTTTATTCACTTCATCATGAACAAAAATAGGTTGTCCCTTCGTTCTGATTCTTTTAGGTGAAATTTGTTTAGTCCTCTCAAAGTGCTTGGCTTTAGGCATCTTGGCTCTACTTGCTACCTCTTCAGGTTCACACCGAGGTTGTTTGATGTGAAAGCCATCTATCCTTACCTCTTTGTAGACCATGACCTTGGGGCCTCACGAGGTTACCTATTTATCGGTCATAACCTTTGGGTGTCGTGGGGTTACCTCTTTATCGTCCATGAGCTTTGAGCATCATAAGGTTTCTTTTTTGTTGTCCATGGGCTTCGAGCATCATGGGGTTGCCTCATTCTCACCCATGACCTTTGGGCATCGCAGGGTCGTGGGAGGTATAATCAGAGACATTGGAGGCATATGTGTGGCCCTTCTTCTATTTTCATGTTCACTAAGAACACGTCTATCGATTTCCTAGACCAAGCAGTTAAAGTTTTGCTTCCTCATTGAGATCATCTGGTTAGGGTATCCGTGTGGCGAGTTAGGGTGAATTTGAAGTGAACGTGAAGGTGATGAAATATATTGTAGACCGATAGTTTTCTTAAGTGTTTTCATCATTTTGTTAAGTGTTTTTGGCATACTAATTTGATTGGACCATTCCTACGGACGACACCAATTGATTTGGGAATAAATATTACCTCAAGATCAAGTTGGGTTGGATCTCTAAGATTAGGTTGAGTTGGATCTCTTTAATTTGGGTCGAAGTGATCTAGAACTGAGGTAATGATTTGAGTTCGGAAAAACCTGCAAGACGAACACACGTCAGGCTAGCCCCCGCCTTCCGATGCTTAAGTGAGGTTGACGTCTTCAGGTCCTTGAGATCAAGTTAAAAAGTTAAGCCAGAAATATCAGTTACCTTATAATGTGCCAAATAAGGACTATTTATAGACATTGAGGTGTAGGCATGACTTATCCATATTGAGATAAGTGTCATTTACCTTATAATGAGCCAAAAGATGACTATTTATAGACATTGAGGTGTAGGTGTGGCTCCTTCATATTAAGACAAGTATCATGATCTAATAGACCTGATGTACAAATATCAGAATAATCAATAATCCTTAAATCAGGTTGGACCCGACCCTGAGGTCGAGCAGGCCAGGACCCATTTAAAAGGATACGGACCTTGTCCTATTTGGTCATGTTGGCCATTTTCAAGGGGTAAATTGGTGAATTTAGGATTTTCCCTATGAAGTTTGAATTTGGAAAGATTGAATGACTTGGGTTAGGATATGTTAAATGAAGATTGTGTATTTAAACACAAATCTCAATTAGTTTAATTACTTCAGAGTTTTGAGAGCGTAAGAAGCAGAAGAGAGCAGTAGTTTTCATTTCCATGGCAATACGATTGCAAATCAAGTTTCTAGTATTTTATGATAGCCTGGAGATTTGAAGTATGTTGCAAACTGTATTGCAATACAACATTTAATATCTTTTGGGAAAAAGAAGTGAAGTTCTCGGAAAGGATGATATGTTGTTTGACAATGGTAACGTTGAAGAGAGTTCAACGAAACAGATCAAGTTGAGAAGATCTTGCAAACAAATACATCTATTGAGCAATACAAAAATGATATCAAAATTAAATATATAGTCTTTATTTTGCTTTAAAATCTAATAATAGTAGATTGTTCTCTTTTCTGAGTGTCGCCTCGTACATATAGAATATTCATATTTGAAGCACGTGAAAATTATTTTGTCAAATTTTACTTTTCATTATATGATTAACTGTATTAACTACGCACTTTAACTTGTATTATAACATAAATTGAAATATAAGAATATGATCAATTAACTTAGAGAGTGTTTGATTAAACTTATTTAAAAGATTTTATTAGTTTCTACATCTTATAAGATGTTTGTTTAAAAGATCTTATAGCCTTCTACATCTTGTAAGATATTTTTGGAGTTTATATGATGTTAGATATTATTTTAAAAATAAGTTGTTGAAATATTTGGATAAAATAAGATCATAAATTTTTTAAAATGTGGATGTTTGACTAACCTTGTTTAAAAGATCTTATAGCCTTCTACATCTTGTAAGATATTTTTGGAGTTTATAAAATGTTAGATATTATTTTAAAAATAAGTTGTTGAAATGTTTGGATAAAATAAGATATTGAAAATTTTAATACATTAGTAATGATAATTTTATAATTAAAATTATTAAAAATTAAAGCATTTTATTAAAATAAGATCTTATTTTGAAAATAAGTTCAGGTGGAGAAACTTTTTTTTATGAGTTTATAAACTTTCAAACATTTTTTTTAATTTTATAAGTTCTTTTAAAAAAAATTACAAAATATTTTTTGGCAACTTAGAATGTGTTTGGCTGAGAATATTTATAAGATGTTTGAAAGTTTATAAAATCTTTTAATATTTGATAACCTTTTTAGAAAAAAAAACTTATAAGTTCCAAAAATAAAATGTTATGATCTTATAAATTGTTTTTAGAAAAGTAGGGGACCTTAACTTATTTTCAAAAATAAGATCTTATTTTAACAAAGTCCTTTAATTTTAATAATTTTAATTATAAAATTGTCCTTACTAATGTCTTAAAATCTTCATTATCTTATTTTATCAAAATACTTCTACAACTTATTTTTAAAATAAGATCTAATATTTTATAAGTTTCAAACACATTTTATAACACGTAAAAACTTATAAGATTTTTTAAATAAATTCAACCAAACACCCTTTTAATAAGCAATAGTATCAACAACAACATATTATATTAAAAAAACAAAATAGTTATTTAAACTTCACATAACCAGATCTTTTATTGTAATTTTATATTACATTTTATATTTTATATAACATATACATGTTATGCATATATTATAAATTTTATATATACATTTAGAAAAATATTGTATACATGATATGTATTTATTATATACAACAAAAGATACAATATAAAATTATAACAAAAAAATTCAAATTGCCAAGACCCAAGAACGATATCAATTTATATTGACTATGATGCACATAATACGGCAACACCAATACTCAATGTAATATATACATATATAGAGCGCGCGCGCACACACACATTCAAGTGCAAGTACATATTCACTAAAACTGAACAAGTATTACTTGGACATTCAAAATCTTGATATATAGATACAATGGGACCATAAGAATCCAATTTAAACCGAGTCTTCCTTCTCAAATCATTCAATTTTAACTTTCTTACAAATCTGTCAACAGTATTCCTCAGCATCTGACTTCAGATGTCCGTAAAAATAATAATATCTTAACTGTCTTTTTATTACACTGTCAATAATACTAGAATTAAAGCCGGCTTTGGAAAGTCGAGTATGTCACCGTATTAGGCAAGTAACTGTTCCACTACTTTATATCAAGGGCCGATTGCTTTTGTGGATGGGATACGAGGAAATACATAAAATATTATGGTAAGTTATGAGATATGAATTAATTAATCTATAAATATTATGTGTATTAAAATTGATTGTGTGAAAGATATTTTAATATAATATTTTATCAAGCATTTTAATTTGTGGGATAATGGTTAAAGGACCAAATTGCCTTGATGAATCAAAATAATTTGACCTTAAGAATTAAAGCTCTCATTTTGACTCTGTTGTGTACAATGCAATGTTTTCAAAATCAAATCGAATCGATCGATTGAAGTGGGAACTGAAGGTTGATCCACTTCAATTAAGTCTATAAAATCGATTTGACCGATTTCACTATTTTTTTATTTTTAATTTTTTAAAAAGTTTAAATTTGATATTTTATTAAATTTATGTGATAATTTAAATTTTATATTTTATTATATTTTTTATGTAGTTATTTATTTATTTTTATATTTAAAATGTATTATATAATAATTAATTTATTATATTATTATTTTACATAATAAAATAAAATAAAAATAATTTTTATTAAACTAGTCCAATCGATTGAACCACTAATTATTAACAGATCGAATCACGAATCCGATTATGAAAATATTGTTACAATGCATCTCCAATGCTATCTTTCATGTTTGTTCCTAATTTAATAATTCCAAATGGAAGGCACTTAATTAAATTCTTCCAAACATTGTACACCCCATTTTATTATGCTATTAAATATTAAAAAAGTGAAGCACTACATTAATTAGTAGAGAAATGGAAAATTTTATCAGAATAATCAGTGCTTAATAACAAAAAAAAAAAACTAAATTCAAGAAAAAACAGAAAACAAACACTGATCAACACGCACATGGTTTCATCTTCCAATTCAAACCTATTGGAATGTTGAATTCAATTGCAATTTCGATCAAGAGCGAAGACAGACAACAACTTTAGATGGAAGAGTGAATGAGCGAAAAATGTGCTTCCATGGTGCGATGAAGAAGACGGCTGAAAGGGGATCCAGGGCAATGCACTTTTTGAAAATGACGAGAAGGGTTTTTCCCAAATGCCGTGTTTGTAATTTCACACTAAATTTTAGGGATAAAAATGAGAATTTCCACATAAAAAAAGATGGTGGGCAAGCTTGATATATTAGTCACACCCCATTTGGCGAATACTAATCAACTCTTGTGTTAGGCTCCGAAATATTATACGGGCCGTGATTTTTTAAAATATAAAATGTATTGGATTTGATAATTTAATAAATCAGACATTATTTATCAAAATAAACGAGGCCTTAAATGAATTATAGGAGCATAGATATTCTAAAAATTAAATATGATTTACAAGAAAAAATGGAATATTAATTAAAAATCCCTAAATATCAACATGAAGACTTTGAATACTAAGCACGATCACTTTTCTACCAATTCAGAGTCGTACCACAAAACATATAATGCCAAAACATTTGAATGAAAACCAGCAAAGATGAAGTCATAGCCATACATGAAAAATTGGAGGGACATTGGGGGGGCTCCTCATAATGGTACAAAAAACCACTCAATTAGTCCTGAAAATAGTCTTAACTCCCTATAGCGACAAGCAATCAGAGAGGACCACATCATTAGGCTAAGCATTCACTTTCTAAAGGAAAAACAGAAATTGTCCGAAAGCGAAGGCATAGACGATGTCCACGTCTTCTAAATTCATTTAGAGTAAAATAAAAAAAGATATTTTGGAAGTGTCCACGTCTTCTAAATTCATTTAGTGTGAAATAAGAAAAGATATTTTGGGAAGTATGGTAATTTTTTTTTTTTTTGATAATAATATTTCATTTTTAAATCTTTAATCTTAATTTTCAATTATCTATTCAAAATTTAAATTATATATTTTTAATTTATTTTTTTTCTGGTGAGGAGTTTACATTTTGTTAATGATGAGAGTGAGCATATGTTTAGTGTCATGAATTGCAATAAGCAAAAGAAAGTAATACCCCGATATTGAATAAAAATGATAATGGTGCGAGTTAAAGTATATGCTTAGTGTCCTAAATTATAATCGAGTTAAAGTATATGCTTAGTGTCCTAAATTATAATAAGTAAAAGAAAATAATATCAGGATCTAGGAATGATAATATGATGAGTTTAATTCCAAACTCATTCGGATTCCTTTTATTTGGGATAAATTTTTACTATTACAAATAGGTTTGGAGTGATTCTTGAAAAAAAATTTCAACACGTCCCGCCCCGAACCCACTCCATATAATTTTTTTTAAAAAAATTATTGTATATATATTTATACGATATTATTTAAATATATATTTTTTAAAATTTTTTAATATATTATTTAAATATATATATTTTTTAATATTTTTAAAATAATTAAATGGATCTAATCTATCAAACGGAATAAGTTTAGGTCCCAAAAATTTTTGAAAAGGTGGGTCTCGAATTTGGTCAAACTAACTCCACCATCCTTAATTATGAATACCATGTGTTTAATGAAAAATATTACAACTATTTATATTGATCTTGTGGGCAAAATATGATTATCAAAAATTACTAAGAGGGCTTTTCGTGAACTTGTTTTCTTGTTTTTAAGTTTAAATACTTTATAATATGTTCAAAGAGTTATTAATTGTTGCAAAGTGTTTCATAAAAGTTTTTGAAAAAAAAAAAAAAAAACTACATACTTTACGAAAAAAAGTATTTAAAAAGCTCATAAGCTCTCTACAAACAACGTAAGAGCCCAACTTATCTTTTTAAAATCAAACAAGTTTATTTGGTGTCACTGTACATTGCTTACTAAGTTTGTTTTCCGTTTCAAATATCGTATGCCTTATAACAGAAAATGTTAAATCAAGATTGATATATCTAAAAATAAGATGTAAAGAATTTAAAATTTGTAAAAAATGTACAAAATGCCCCTCAACACTAGGCTATGGTTCGTCAAGATCTAATAGGTTTAGACAATATACCAAAATAAATTTAAGATTCAATAAGTTAATTTCGCAAGGTTCATAAATCAATACCACAAAATTGGACTATAATGCTCTGGCGAAGCCTATGAAGGCTTAAGTAGCCAAATCCACGAACATTCACATACCATAACTATAAATTTCATCAGTTTTTAATATTAAAATGTACGCAATTAATTATGCATTAAACTTATTCTACTTGCTCTAGTTTTGTCTTTAGTGTCGGATGATTTTTTTCGTGTCAATTCTTGACTACCCTAATGATATTTTGTGATGTAGACAATGACACATTGAACAGTTGACATTCGAGTACGAGTTTGAAGAAAATGAATAATACCATATCAACTACTAATCTAATATCTCAAAAGGCCCATTATCATAAACATGTTATTTCTAACTAAAACAGAATCTATCCTAAAGTCTAAACAATCTTTACATTATCTTCAAGAAGGGATAGAATCTTCGAGGCATGGATCATAGATCACAAAATATCTTCAAGACTTCTCATCTAATTAAAAAGTGCAACTTGTGAAGTTATATAAGCTGTCTTTATGAGCTTACTGGCAAATAAGTTGGGTTAGATATGTAGTCATTAAGCACTAAACACTACCAAAATGTAGGACCTCAACACACGAAACAAAATCTCAGTCAACTAAACATATAGAAAGCTGTGGAGATGTTAGATTTAAGAGAGGGGAGAAAATAATTATGAGACAACCAACACCAACCCTGCATGCATGGTCAACATATGGTTTACCTGCAAAAACTATTTCAAGCCTATTCTTATCTCTCTTTGGCTTTCTTGAAACATCCTCAATTTTTGTTCATCCCACAAGAAACATTGTGAAGTCAAGCCAATGTTAAACCTCCACAGCTCTGCAATGCCATTATCTATTGACTGCTCAAGATCCTTTATGTACACACAAAAAAATATAGCTAAGGTTGGTGTGTTAGCTCATCCCCTTTGTCCATCCTTTCATTCACAAATCAAACCTTCTTTTTTTGCTTTCTTTGCTCCATTTCACTTTTCACTCTTTACTCAATGGAGTTGCCGGTCAGGGCACCGGTTTCCGGTGACCGGAGAATGTTTTATACAATAGAAACCAAGAATTTGTCCTACACTTACCAAAGCCCATATGATGAATTTACTTGGCTTTTATGTTGCAGGAGCCCAAAGATATCACCCAGGTTCATCATCAAGAATGTGAATGTTGAAGCCAGACCAGGAGAAATCACAGCAATTGCTGGACCTAGTGGGGCAGGAAAAACTACCCTGCTGGAAATTCTAGCTGGAAAGACTCCACCAAGAAAGGTTTCGGGTCAGGTACTAGTTAACGGTCATCCTATAAATGCTGAAACTTTTCGTAGATTATCAGGATATGTCACACAAGATGATGCCTTATTCCCACTGCTCACCGTGGAAGAAACGCTTACATATAGTGCACTTCTGAGGCTGCCCGATGGCAAAAGTGTGGCTTATCAAAGAGTGAAGTTGCTGATGAAGGAGCTTGGACTTGATCATATTGCTGGTTCAAGGGTAGGTGAAGGATCAATCCATGGCATTTCAGGTGGGGAAAGGAGAAGGCTGTCGATTGGGGTTGAATTAGTCCATGACCCTACCATCTTACTCATTGACGAACCAACTTCAGGCTTAGATTCAGCATCAGCCCTTCATATTGTGTCACTGCTGAGATTGATGGTTGTTAATCAAGGTAAGACAATCATATTGACTATCCATCAACCTGGATTCAGAATCCTCGAGCTGTTTGATAGACTCGTTCTGCTTTCAAATGGGCGCGTGCTGCACGACGGTTCATTACAATTGCTTGAAGAGAGGCTTAAATATGCTGGCCATCACATTCCTTCTCATGTCAATGTCCTTGAATTCGCCATTGAAATCACAAACAGCATGGACATACGTATTTCAGAGGCCTACAATGCCCACTTCATTTCAGACAATGGTACAGAAATTGAAGGAAGACAACAAAATGCTGACAATGGTCCAAAATTTTCCAGTTCCATTAGCATTAGCAAGACATGTCCCTCCTACACAAATTCCCACTTTCAGGAGGTTCTAATACTTGGGGAAAGATTTAGCAAGAACATTTTCAGGACCAAAGAACTCTTTGCAACAAGAGTACTACAAGCTGTCCTAGTCGGGTCTATACTCGGGACCGTATACATGAACGTCAGCGATGATCACGGGAAGGTTTCTCTACAAACTAGACTAGGATTCTTCGCTTTCAGCCTGAGTTTCCTGTTGTCTTCCACTACAGAAGGCCTGCCAATCTTCTTGCAGGAGAGAAGAATATTTATGAGAGAGACATTAAGAGGAGCATACAGAGTATCATCTTATGTCATAGCAAACACCGTTGTTTTCTTTCCTTTCCTCTTATTGGTTGGTCTTCTCTACAGCACACCGGCTTACTGGTTAGTCGGTCTGAGGCGCGACATCGATGGCTTCCTCTACTTCGCCCTGGTGGTCTGGATGGTTGTTCTGATGTCAAATTCTTTCACAGCATGCTGCAGTGCACTTGTGCCAAACTTTATCATGGGGACATCAGTTATTGCTGGGCTAATGGGGTCTTTCTTTCTCTTTTCTGGGTATTTTATTGCTCAGGATAACATACCAAATTACTGGATCTTTATGCATTATCTGAGTCTCTTTAAGTACCCTTTTGAGAGCTTAATGATAAATGAATATGGAGGGAAAGGAGGCAGCAAGTGTTTGGAAAATATAGGAGGTCAATGTGTGCTACTTGGACATGAGTATCTGAGACAACAAGGTTTGAAGCAGTCACAGAGGTGGAGCAACTTGGCTGTCATGTTGGGTTTTATATTTGGCTACAGAGTGCTCTGTTTTTTCATTTTATGGTATAGAAGTTATAGAACCAGAAAATAAAGTCCTCAAACCACCCAAACTATGAAGATTTTCTTGATTTTTTTAGTTCAGTGGGAAATTTGTATTATATATTCATGTTATATCTCAAGATATGAAGAAAGATTTGTTTTATGGGCTTGAGTATTTTGCTCTATTTGCTCAACAACAGTCACAATACATGCAGTGCAGATCATCTATTATTTCATATGCATTTCACATTATAGCTAAATTAGATAGAATTGCAGATTTTATTATATTTTCTATTATATTGCATTTATTATCGTAAAATCTTATTCATAAAACACACACGTGACAATAAATAAATATTTAATTATGAATCATATATATTTCACATGTATTCATAAAATAAATAGATAATTATTTGAAAGAACCTTGCTTTTGTACCAAAGACAGCCAATAAGGGCTGGATTGGACCGTCACCCTTCTAAATTGTAAATAATTTTTCTATAATTTATTGGAAGCACTTATCAAACCTCATCACTTTCAAAAGCTATCGATTCTTGTTGTTTCAAACTTGCTTTAGAATTAGAGACGGAGTCAGCAGGGAGCTGAATAGGATACTTTATTTATAATTTCATATTTCATATTTTAATTATATAAAATTTAGAATTTTGTCCTCTTTAAATTTTAAAAATATCGTTTCATATAAATTAAAATATTTATATCCCCTAATTCTAAGTTTGTCCAAATTAGGACATAAGCGAAGATATGTAGAACAAAGTATTTTGTCTCTGCTATTTGACCTTTTTTGCTTTGAAATCGACAACTGTCTGATGGGCGATAGCAAATAGAATAGGTGGTCAGCCATGTTGAATTGAATCTCTTATATTATATTTGGGATTTTTGAAGTGTTCTTGGGAAAATAATTGATTTAATTTCAAAAGAAAAAGAACTAAAATCGGATAAATTCTAATTTAAATTTAATTTGGTCAAACAAAGCATTCTTATTGTGTGATTGATGTATGATTTGAAGAGAATAACAGTGTATGATTGTTGGAATTCGAATAAATTAAATTAAAAATTATAATTTTTGTAAAATTTATAAATTTATCATGAATCCAATACATAATTATTTTTGTTTGTAAAATGAGTAAATATATAATTACATTTGAATATCAATTACCACTCAGATCAATCAAGAATTTATAATATTAGTAGACAAATATCTAGGAGTGTAAACGGATCAAGTGGAGCTAAACACGCTTATGCTTAAATTTTTTTAAATTTTTATCGAGTTTAAAAAATTGTATTTGAATTTGATTTGATTGTTATTCGAGTCGAAATTGAATGAACTATAATCGAGTCGAATACGAAACGAGATCGGCTAGTTTGATCTTTTTACACATATTTTTTTTATTTTTCACTAATCGAATCAAGTTCGAGGTGAGTTTCAAAAATTATCAAACGAAAAAATATGTTCAAATTTAAATTATTAAATTAATAGATCGAACTCGAATGAATTTTTAATGATCGATCTCCATTTGAGTATCAATTAACTTTTTTATTTTTCAACCCTATAAATATCCAACATTTTAAGAAGATTGAAACTTAAAACCATAAAACTTTGGGATCTCAAGTGCAATAAAAAGACATAATCACCTTAATTAATGACATGCCAATTACAATAGACCATAATTCCTAAATTAACATATTAGCCCTCGAACAATTTGGAAATGACTTCTACGCACCTCAACTTTCTCATTTTACCTCATCTCCGCCGTCAATGTTTAACTCCCAGCCAAAAAGCAAGCTCACCAAAATTGCATAACAGTAAATACTTTCTATCCCCACGCACGCAATCGTAATGACCGGGAACCCATACAACCGCTGTGACGAACCTATTAATTTCAATCCCACTAAGCGACGCCGTTTAAATCCCATAGCCGGTAAAATCCCACTACTGCATCACCGGCTATCCCGGTACCTTTATCTTCTCACACCCCGGTGTGTAAGTACTGATCTCTGTTATTTTTCTTACGTTACGGTTCCCGAGACATCTTCTATTATTTCTCTCTCTGGGGTTCTGTTCTTCCCATTCGATCGTTATCTCTACTCCTCTTCTGTAAGTAGTCTTTGATTGTAGATTGATTCGTTTTAGTTATGGTGATGAAGATGGCGATCCGATTGTTTAATCCTTTGACTTGTGTGCGAATTTTTTGTTCTGTTTGATCGGATATTTACTGTTGTGGATACTTTTTTTGGATCTGCGCGTATTTGTTTTAGTTGATTATATGATAGTTCTGATGGAATCTCATTTGTTCTGAGGTGTATCTACATGTTTGTATGTTTATGTCTGTGTTATGATGTATTTGCGTGATTGTGAATTTTGTAGCTGCAGCAGGACGTTTGTGCTTTCTAATACAGTTGAATGGTTGTAGCCTTTGTTGCTGGAGATTTAGGTGTTTGGCGAATATTAGTGGAACTCTTTGTTGGTTGTATGATTTTCTGATGGGGGGTGTCTGTGTAATTGTTGTTTTAGTTCTGAATTCAGAGAACAAGGTCAAAGTGATACCATGTATACCATTTGAGAGAAAATATTGCACAAAAGTAGAGTGGTTGGAAGAGAAGAACAAGCAAAGTCGGGCATGAACTGAACTTCAATTATCGTTATTCTGTCTGTGCATTTCCATGTCTCTTTCTGTATGCATGTGGAACTGCATACACGTGCATAACGATATTTTGGGGTTTAATTAATGATCACCAAACCAGTTAACTCATAGAGATTCTTTATTCAACTAGCCAATAACAAAAATATCAAATAACACACACAGATGCACAGAGAGAGAGAGAGGCTTATGCTCAAATCACTCTGCTGAGTTCATACTTTCCACCTAGCAAGATATGGCTCAGCCAAGGAAGGTAAGCACTGCAAATGCATGATAAGACCATGCCATGCTTAGGATAAGGATTATGCTTGCTTGAATTACAAATTATGCTGCTTGTCATTGGGTTTATGTCTATGAAGGTTTTGTAGTTGACATTCTCCATTTAGCAGGATGATGTCATGCAGCTCATGTACTTCAAGCTCCGGGCAATTTTGTTCTGACTAATATTTGTTTCCTATCTTTTCTCCACCAATTTTTGTTGTTAGTAGGAATTCTTGGATTGGGACTCCTGTAGATGGCAGATGAAGAAGGGAAGGAAGCTGCTCCCAGAGGAAATGAGTGGGAAGTTGTATCACTCACTGCATCAGCATATGCTGCTGCTCCTGGTCCCAAACAGGTTGACTCAAGCCAAGATAGCCAGGGTAAGTTAGGTGCAGAGCATGAGGCTGAAACTTCAAGTGCTGTGTTTATGTCTGGTCACTTCATTTTTCCTCCGAGTCAGCATGAAAATTTACCAGTGGAACCTGAATACAATGAGATACATAATGAAAAGGGAAGTGAAGATGATGCTTCTCAGTTGGTTAAAGAGGAAGGAGTTAAATCAGATGTGAAGGATGAAGAAAATGTGACTTTTAAAGGACTGATGTCTGATGAATTTCCTGGAATTCAGGTTTTTGATGATAAAGGTAACACGTTATCTGACAGTGGTGCAGACTTTGCAAAAGATGTGGCCTTTGACAAAGTGCAGAGTATTTACAGCACTGCAGAGTTTAGTTCTTTCCATAGTGAAACAACCATAGGCAAGTCTAATAATATTGAGGAGGGTGAGGGGACTGATGATTCAATTGAACCTCTTGACAGTGCCTTGGATTCAGGCTTGCCAGATTTTCAGAAGCCTGTTGAGGGAGACAAATATGATGGTGCTGACCTTCCCTGTGAAGCTTGGTGGAGAAGACGGGCTTTTTCTCTATATGCCCATGCAAAAGAGGCAAATACATTTTGGTCTATTTTCATTGCGGCAGCTGTTATGGGGCTTGTAATTATTGGTCACCAGTGGCAACAAGAGAGGTGGAAGGTTTTGCACCTCAAGTGGCAGTTTGGTATTAATGATGAGGTATTAAGTCTTAATTATACATATCAACTCTTAAATGACTGTTTAGTATTTACCTGCTGGGGTTAGCTAGTAATTGGTTGCCTTTGTATTTTCCAGATGACTATGCCATGCTTATATCTGAACTACCTTGCACCCATGAGCATGACAGACATGATTCACCAATAGATGCTTGATTTCTAGTCCAACTTGATGAATTACTGTTTTATTTTTACTTTCGGTAAAATTATTAGAGAGAGCAAGGTGAAATCCCAGAATGCAATTTTAACCTTGTGCATGTGTACTAACTCATCAATCATGTCTGGATGAGAAATCTAGTATGTTCACCATAACGATGATAGTTGATTGCTTGTTAAGGGGTGAAGATGGACAGTGGGGCACTTGAATGAATTAGGTTTCAGAAGTATATTAGTGGCTGTCTGTTGATAATTTTCAATTCATTTTAAGAGGGCATGTTTCTTGAGGCCTTGTTGCCTCTCCTGTTCATTATTTCTAGTGCCTGCGGTAAAAGGCCAGCAGAAAATAAATGTACAGACAAATAAACAAAAATGGAGGACAACAAAATGTTGCTAATTTGAGTCAAATTAAGGTATACTCCAAACTGGAGTTTGTTATTATATATGTCAATTTTGCATTTGCAAGAGCTCTAAAACTCATTGCCATGTAGATCATCCCACGTAACTCCTTTTCTTTGCCCTCTTTTGAACCCACCCCAGTATGCCCCTTACATGGAAAAAAGAGAAGGAAGAAAGGTAACAAAGTTCCCACTTTTCTGAAGACATGCTAATTTTTAGTTTCTTTCTGATTGGTGTTTATTCATGTATTGCACATATCTTAGACTGAGTTTATGATGCGCTTTTTATCTGTTCAATAGGAGAAGGCTGTATTCTTCTCTGTGTAAGGTTATACCTGTGTCTGAATGTGATTTACATTCCTCATCCTTCTTACAAAAAATGAAGAGAGTTGATATATATATATATATATATATATATATATCAAACCTGTTAAGCTTTGATGACATACCAAAGAAAACTAACCAACTTGTAGGGTAGCAATTATCCCGTAACTGATGCATATTTTTTTTCCATCAACTTCTCTTTCTGGCTGGAGAACTCTGATGAACCTCAGTTGCTAATGGAGTTATTATGTAATCAGAATTGTAATTTACTTGCACAGATTAGAACTATTCATGGGCTTTGTAGCTCTCATTCATACTGCATTATATTAGCCAGTGTAAAAGTTTTGCTCCTAAATCTATCTTTTAAAAATATGGTATTTTGACTTGTGAACCATTGTGTATGATGATAGTGACAATCAAAAGTAGTTCTCAAGGCTCCAGTTATTTGCCGCTCTGCATTTAGCTGGTTTTTGTTTATTGACTTGATCATGTCTCTCTCATGTGCAGAGAATGGGCAGGATGCTCGGTCCCATATCTCGATTTAAAGATGCGATTGTTGGTGGCCACAGGCGGGGTTCACTTGTCAGAGGGAGCACCTCCGCAGAACGATAAGATGATGACGAAAAGTTTTCCAAAGGGGGGGAAGAGTTTCAAGCATGTGATATGCTAGTTTGTTTCGAATTTGACTATATTTATCTCGACGAAACTTGTTAATATTTTCATATAGTCATGCTGCTATCTTGATGGGGGTTTATTAAAGCAATTGTGTTAAAGTAACTTGAAAACTGGATAAGTAATCACATTTTCCTTCTATGTTACTTCATTTAATGTGTAATGTGTGGTCTTTGCTTCTTTTGGGCTTCATTTTGAAGCAACTATGTGGAGTGCTCCATAAGCGAGTCCTATTCCTAGACCTTTACTTTAGTAGTCGCGCGTGGTCCGCGAAGTCAAGACGCTTGTTTGCGCGAGTATCAGGAAATTTTTGTGCCTGTGAGATGGGACAGATTGCAAGTAGTTTTGAACTTGACTGTCGACTGCTGCTAGTTGTCTACACGCTATGGCCCTCTATGGTGGTTTTGGTGGTTGCTTACATGTATCTTTTACATAGGAAATATGACATTTGCCTAAATCATATTCTCTAAGCAGCTGTTTCCTGTACGTGTGGCAGCTCTGGTTGTGAATGGAGATGGCGAGAAATTCCATCTGCTGGAAAGAAATGGAAAATAATAGGATTATTCACTTTTAGATTTAAGCTTTGGTGTTTTCAGAAATCTAAATTATTTTGGAAGAGGTCAGTTGTATGCTACTCAATGAGGATGTTAGAAGATTAGCTAAGATTAGATATGCATAAAAGTGGTCAAGTATGCGTGTGTGATTAGTTGTGTATGTTTACGTGATATGTTCTATGTTGAAATATGAACATATTACATGTATAACATAAATTAAAATTAGAATAAAAAATTATTAAATAGTCAATATGAATGAAAATTTGTATAATATTATAATTTTTCAAAATTAGAGATGCACATAAAGTGTGCGCATGACGGGTACTTAGATAATAATATTATTTGTCATGGTATTAATGGTCATAAGACTTATTTAAAAAAAAATCAAGCTTTTTTAATATTTTATATTAATGGATTTACTGAATTGAATTCATTGAAATTGGATATTAAATTCATTGAAGAAGCGAGTCTTTGATTTTGCTAAACCTCCACACCATCATCCCTAGTGTCATAGGGGCTAAAAATTCATAGAGATTTTTGAAGAATTTTTGGTTCATTGTACGACCTGATTTCAGACAATTGTCTTTTCATACACATCGTCATAAATGGCAACACACAATTATGGGAAAATTTCAATGGCATATTATTTTCTCAATGTACAATATAAGGACTGCTCAAAACTTGCACACATGTAAAAATACATAGCTCATGGGCAAGGCATTTAAAAGCAACAAGAAAGATTGAATATCCCCCAATTTTGGGAAAATTAGTCAAATAACACACCACCATGTGGTAGGCTCTTTCAATACATCAATGTCTACATTGTGGCAGGTATAGGGTGATTATCAAGATAGAAACTGTCAAATTGCCCATACATGCCTAGCATATGCCCATCAAATGGTCATAGGGTCCGATCTAAGCCAAGCATCCACGCCACACCATACCCACTAGGTTGTATGTGTGCTCCAAGTCACAATAGCCTGCAAGTCTCGCACTTGCCTAATCGAATTCAAACCATCTCGCCCACATACTCAAATGGTCCTACAATCTTGCGCCCAAAACTTGCTCAACATAGGACATCTATTATACAGTGCTCAACATATAACCCATAAGTCATAATTAGTGTGCAATAACTGCACTACAATGATGCCCACTAATGCGTGCATTAAGGTTTGCTTACATGTTCCCAACTTATCACTACCACTTGATGGAATAGGGTCGACTCGACCCAATACAAGCTTTGGGTTGAGCCATGGTGTATTGGTCCGATACCACACGAGCCATGACCAAGGATCCTAGACTCCGCCAGGTGACTGACCTTTGGCCTTCGAAGTACCTCACTTCTTTATAATAAGTTAAAAAAAAAAAAGGTTTTTGTAACAACACTAAACACTAAAAGTTGATAAAACACATTCCTTTATCTTAACATTTAGGTGTCAATTAAGTCAGTTCTTTTATTTATATGTGATTTTTATGATGCATATTTTCATTTTCAAATTTTAACTCAAATTTAATTTCTAACAACCCAATGAGTTCACACCATCTGGCAATATTGGCGTCCCACTACCAAACGCCTATGCACAATCTGCAATCACTTGACAGTTGCCATTTGGTCACTGCCCACACAAGTGTCTGAAATCTATATTTGTCTAAATTGCCCAAACTCATTGTGGTGCCAAGCAGCTCGTGTCATGCCATTAATATTTAACCAAATTTTAGCACCACAATATGCCAAACATTTGTTGCCCGTTGACACTCAAACAACCGACACTTCAAAGGACTAACACTTAGCCAACATATCACACGTATTGATACGTCGTTTTCTGTTCTGTTTCATTTCTTGTTAAAAAAATACCGGACATGACATTTTTTTAAAAAAATGCGCTTCCAAATCGTAATAGCCTTTTCTCATCCTTAAAATTTTTAGTAGATAACATTAATTTTCTTAATTATCAACAATTCATAATTAAAAAAAAAAAAAGTTATAGCATTACACACTATCTATCCATAATATTTGAACAAAACCAGAGGGAGTTTTACGCACTCCGCTTTCATCGCACAATTATGGATGGCAATCGCTCTGCTTTCGTCAAACAATCATAGATAAATTGGGTACATTTGTACCCCATTCATCCAAGAATTTTGCTGACAAAAACTAGTACACCCAGTAAAACCTTGAAACAAGGTGTAGTTGATATTGGGAAAAAATTGAAGGGAAACCATGAGGAAATACATAATGGGTGAAGATTAAAAGATCTTGAGAAAAAAGATAAACAGAAAAGAAAAAGACAAAACAGGTTCGAGTGGGTGAGGCAGAAGGGACATGGTTTATAATGGCACGTACACAAAAAAGTGCAGATGGAGACTGAGTGAGAGAGGCAGTTCATGCTTGACATCTGTTGTCATTTGGAGCAATATTCGGCGATCCCCAAGGCCCTTGTCTTTACTCACACACTAAGCGTGTTTGTGCGTGTGAAAATGGTGTGAGGGAAAACCCTCAAAGCTGGAACCTTTTTCTTCTTTCTTGCTTCTCTGCGGATTATCTCATGCTCTATTAACAAGCCATCACCCTAAATTTGAGAGGCTGACGAACCCTGATTTTATTGTGGGGCAGATGCAAATGTAGAGGTGAAGACTTTTCTTTCTTCTTTTCCCTGTTTTTGCCTTTTGTATTTTTGTGTTCTTTTAACCTTTTTTTTTTTCGTGGTGTTTCTTCATTGAATATGGCTCTTGAAGCTGGAATTCTTAGTGTAAAGACTCAACCTTTTGTTACATTTGTGAGCTTTGTTTGGAGTTATTTATGGCATTTTGGGAAAAAAATTTGGGGATTGAGGAATGTGTGGAGAATGAAAATGTGTTTGCATAAGTTGTTAAAAAATATGCTGTGATGTGTATCATTTCTAGAAAATAATAAAAACTATAGATGACTTGTTTAATTTGTTTTGTTGAGGTTGGAGGTGGTATAATAGAATATAGATTATATGATTAAAGTAATAATTAATAAGTGCTTGGGAATAAAAATCTTATTCCCCAAAATAAACACCAAATACATTTTCTTTTTGAAAGAACAAGAATGTCTTCCACTGGTATATGTGTTTTTTTTTTATTTTTTTATATTTGTTTTGTGTTTTGTTTATTTAATGTCGCAATTGAATGCCTAATTTGCTGATGTATGCGACGAGGCATTTATTACTCATAGATAATAGAGCAAAATTAATACTATGATTTAGTTTGAAAACTTTACAGATTTTATGCTATGGCAATTTGCCTCCGCTTGAAATTGGATCAATCGCCTTTAGTGTGTGCTCCCCAAGCCTGGGGGTGGGAGCAAGGGCGTGTTTCATAGGTACTATTCATTTATTGAGTTTTGCAGCAATCATCGCGGTTTTTATATGAAGCATTAACTACTATATTCTTAATTTGGTCGCATGGGTGTAAAATTCATTTTTCAGTGAGGTAGCATTTATCTATTGAAGGAAAGATGGGAGACAGTATAATGGCGGAATTGCCAGCAATGCTATTCAGCAAAAAATTGATGATTTGCATGATGATGGTTTTGAGGGTTCTATGGATGAGCATAGGATTTTCAGTGAGGTTTTCTTTGGAAGTGACAGTAGTAATAAATACCAAACATATTAATTTAGATTTTGACTATTAAGCAAACAGACCTGTCACTTTGCTCAAACAGTGGAATTTTGTCATTAGCCTGTCAAGATGACTATGCAAAAGAGGATTTTGCAGGAAAACATCCACTAGAGTGTCCCTTAGGAGACCTCACATCATCATGAAAAAGTAACCATGAGGTGAAGTTATCAGTTGGAGATCTGCGTGAAAAATACCTTGGTTATGTCAGCTCACTCAGGAGTTGTTTCAGATATATCCCAACAAGATTCTGATTCTGCTTGTCACACTTTGACATATCGTTTAGTGGAATCATCTGGCGAGGGTGTTACATCTTGTTGCTACCAGCTGAAGCAACTTCTCGTTATTGACAAAGGATGTGAAGTTAGTGGTAGGGGCGGCTCAAAGAATAGATTATCTGGCATAGATGAAAATGACCAGAAGGAAGCTGTGAGTAGAGTTGTTGCTCCACCTATTTCTCAAGAGAGCTATGCAAGCAAGCTCCTCATCGATCCATCTGGCTCTGCAGCAAACAAGCTGGGAACTCATCGACCAACGAAGCCTAAATGGAAGGACTCCTGTTTTTTTGAAACTGGATGAAAATGAATTAGCAATGCCGAGGGACAAAAAAAATGATCCTCAACCTCTTCTTCGGTATCACATCCATCACCTGCTTAGAGCAGCAGGATGGGTGATTGGGAGGCGTAAAAGGAACAGTAAATATAATGGGATTGGTGAATATGTCTACAAGTCCCCAGGAGGAAGACCAATTCGTGAATTTTATAGGGCTTGGTGCATGTGTGGTGAAAGTTTGTTGAAATGACGCCATTAATTCTATCCAGATAAACGATTGTATGCAGTGGACTGATAGGACTGAGTTGTGGACTGACTTATCTCTTATGGTTAAAGAGATTGAAAATAAACTAAACCTTTTAGAAACTACTTCTGATATGGCTCATTTGTGGTGCCTTCTGGATCCTTTTGCGAATGTAGTGTTCATTGAGAAGACAATTTGCTTGCTGAAAGAAGGAATTGCAGTGAAAGCAAAAAGAAGTTTGGTGATACCATCAGATGTTGGTTCCACTGCCAAATACAGGAAAAACTCCAAATCAGAAAGAAGCTGTCTTAATCCAAGGCCAGCACTAGCTTGCGGTGGTAGCACTTGCAATCAGATTTGTGTTAATCTGTTTGGTGTTCCAATCAGTTCAGGAAATGCACCTGAATTGCTTGGAGGACCTGAGACTGTAATTCCCCATCAAGGTAGCATTACAAGTTCCCCAAGCTTTGACCAGGGTAATTCTGAGAAAGAAGGTGGTTTTGGATGCATTAGGAAGGCTCATAAAAGATCTCGAAAAATATCTGAAATGAAACTGACAGGAAATCATTTTGGTGAAACAGCCCATTACCCCATTGGTGAAATAAGTGGTGCTAGATGTGGATCAAAGACATCAAAGGCATGTGATCTTCATGATGACGATCTCTTAATTTCAGCCATTATAAAAACTAAAACATTCACACCCACCAAGAAATGGTCCACTCGCAATCCAAACCATTGAGGAAGCGCAAGGCTTCCAAAGGTAGCTGCAGGTTGCTTCCAACGAGCCTTAAGAAGGGTGCTAGGCATATCATTGAAGGGAAATGGTCTGCCTTTGAATCCAGAACGGTGTCATCAGGGTTAATCCACTCTGGTGTTGTTTCTCTAAATGAAATAATCCAGTATCGGAATCCAAAAGTTGATGCAGTGATAAAAGATGGTTTAATTACCAGAGATGGGATATTGTGCAGGATATTTTTTCCTGGAACTCCAACTTTCACACTCACATAATTGCAAAATTGCTAATGAAGAGCATCTTCACATTGGAACTTTAACTCTGGTTGCATTGTTTTGTCTCACGGCCAAATTAGACATAGATTATGATGTTTGTGGTAAACAAAAGTCAAGATGGAATCAGATTATATATTACTTCTTTGTTTGGCCAACTAGGCCCTCTGCCCATAATAAATCATTAATTTACTGAACTGGCCACTGAAAGGAGCCAGGAATATTATACTTGGGTGAGGCTGCAACCTGATCCTGTTATTTTTGTACTGGTAACTCTGAACAAGTTGAGTTGGATAGGTATAAGAAAAGTGGTTTTCCCTTCTGATTTTACTAGAAACAGGGTCATTGGGGGAGAGGCCTGTTGAGATGACAAGTAATTGACTTCTTTGAGACTTGTTGATGCGAAGACATTGACTCCTCTTAGTAGTTCATCTTCGTCACGAGGCTTAAATAGAATATTTGTTGGTCCTCATCCTAATATCCGGAATTGATTTTATTTACTTGCACAGGAGATAATAAACTTTCCTTGTCTTTACATGCTCGGTTAAATTATAATTTCGCTCATGCACTATGTTCAAAATTTGGTAATTTATTTACTTGTTGCAATTCCTCTTTTCTCTAACATTGATTAATTGTGCCTTTTGTTTTATCTTGAATACTTACCATATCTATTGGGAAAAAAAAGAGAGAAATTTTATAAAAGAAATATACACCCTTCCACCCCACCCCTACTTTCACCTATCTGCATTGGCAGGAAAAGGATAAAAAAGTATTGAAGTTATAAATTTGGTGACGAAAGGTGAAGTTGTAGTCTTCACATTTCTGCAGCTCTAAAGCATTGAATTTCGTGCATGCCTTGTGAGCTCCCTATGTTTGGATCTTGGATTTTAGTAAGGAAAACACTAAGGAAAATTATTTTCTCACTTCGAATGATGTAATTTTGTACTTTATGTGTCAAACACTTTGCATTTTCTTTGCCTTTTCCTCACTAAAATCCAAAGTCCAAACATAGCCTAAAAGTTGTGTGAGAAAAGTGTTATGTTCTTAGAAAGGTTCTTGAAATAATGGTATCCATGGAATCTGAACTCGCTCTCTGGCTTGCATAACCTTCTAATGCTAGCAGGAATTCAGTATGATAATGTTAAATATACATCCCCTACATAGTAAGATGAACTTGAGAATATGTCAATCTTTTTTTTTTTTGTTTAATCTGGAGTGTACCCATACCATGATATATATTTAACAATTTTTTTTAATAAAAATATTTTGGGAAATGTACGTTGGAAGAGCTTTGGTGGAATGTTTTTCAACTGCTCATCCAAATAGAGTAAATAATAAAGCCAATGTTATGGAAGTGGAGTCTATTTATTGAATTGTGACACTCTTTTTCTTGCCACTCAAGAGTTGCCTTTTGCGATACATGCAAAATCATTCTTCCAATACACATGAAATCTGCACCATTTAGGATCATGAAGCTCAAACCATTACTTGATATGGATGCATTTTCTAACTGGGAAAAATGAAATTGCATATTCAGCATACAGGGTCCGCAATAGAGGCACTGAGCCAGTTTACCAGTTCTAACCCTAATTTGATAAGTTAACAATCTTTTATTATTGGGATTGGTGACTACTGTTCGCATTGGAGTCAGTTTTCAAATGTATGTGGTAAATTTGGGGTTTCCAAGGGAGCTAAATGTTGGTTTTCTTGCTAATGAAAGTAATATGATTAAGTTTGATGTATCTCCACAATAAATTGCTTAATAAAGTTTTGAATGAGTTAAGATTCATCCTCATGTATTTTAGTACTAATCCTGAATGTGTCAAGTAGAATTGCTGATTTATGTGTCTTCACATAATATGCGGCTCATATTCCTTGAATATTTTTTCTCGCCTCTAGGTCTAATAAATAGACATTGCACTGCAGAGGGAACACTCTTTTCTCCTGGTTTTACTGTGCTGTTTGGTTTTTCTAGTGTACTTCAGAGATAGATTCAAGCATGAATAAAGTGATTCTTTTTCATTTTCTCAGGAGCTCCCTGAAGGAAGCTGGTATTATCCGCAATGTTGTTGCCAAATTTGTGGGGATGCAGTCAATGATAAAGAAACTTGTCAACTGCATCAGGCTCTGTAATGATCTCAGTGTGAGCATAAACGTAACTTTCCGCTGTATTTGTATAAACTTGTTTAATCCATTTTAAACCTATAAAGGTTTACTCCATTTTAATTTTGACTACTTATTAAGCAATGAAATTTTAGAAAGTTCTATAATCATTGCTTTAATCTCAGAAATCTCTTTGTAACTTCTGTGTTATATTTGTGAAACACTTCTTTGCTATAATATACTATGTTTATACATTGCTACTTTTTGTGTTGCTCTCTCTCTCTCTCTCTCACTCACATACAACCCTCAATATTGGTTTTTACACTATTTTATTTTTTACTAAATTGAGAGATCCTAACTGTTTATTGCCTGCAAACAGATCATGAAACATGCATGCAAGTGAAGGGCATGAAAATTGGGCTGATCTCAGAAACTTGGTTTTGTGGAGAAAGCTGTCAAAAGGTAACAAATATGCCTCCTCTAATCAGAGTCTGATTGTTAGTGCAGATCTTGTATGTATTGCCCCCACTTGGCAGCAAATGTTTTTGATTCTTTAAATTGAAAAGTAAAATAAAAAATGTACTTCTGAAATTGGACTTGTAGTGGCCTGTTACATATTAGAGATGTCTTCCTTGCAATTTTTTCTTTTTTTCCTCTACTTTGAGATGGAATAACCCATTCTCTATCTCTTAGACTGCTTACCAGAATAGTAGAGTGATAAGTTACACATACGTTTAACTTTAAGTAATAAAACCCCTCATTAAGTACATTGTTAATAGATCTTATGGAACAGCATCACAAAGATTAGGTTCTCGTAGTTATTCCGAGCCTCTTTTATTGTAATTCTTTACCTTTTTTATGTTTCTAATTGTCACATTTTTCTTTGATGATATTGGTGTGTCACTTTGAAAATAAAAGACTTACTGGGCAATAAAAGGAGTTGTTGGCCTGCTTCCTGCTGAAAACTTTTCTCTGTTTGTCCCAAATTATCTTGTGATTAATTATTATTCAACAAAAGAAGTTGTTGGCCAGTCACTAGCAGTCCAATAACAGGCTTCATGCTTATAAACCTTGGTCATAAGAGAGAATAAAAGAAAGCAGGCTTCCAAATTCTCCAGAAATTTAGCTCAATGGATCTGTAATAGTAGCTTTCCGTCTTAAATTGGTTTCCTGCTTCACCTCACTCTAATTGCTCAAATATGATCAATATATCATACAAAAGTTGTTGGCAAATCCACCATTGGCCCAGCTTAAAATGCAGTTATAAAGAAGAGAAAATGGGTGAAAGAAAAACAACAAGCCTCTGTAGTTCTTTGGAAATTAGTTCCCCTGTTTCTCACAGCTCATATCCAATTAAGATGTGGGATTGTTCCAGCGTATTGTCAGTTCTCCATTTGCAAGGTTGAGATTGTCTTTTACATGTCTGTATATATCCAATTCACATGTGAGTTTGATTTTGGGGTCAATTTGGGAGTGTTGTCAATATTTAAGGAATAACTCGAGTCATTAAAAAAGATTTAGTTAAAAAGATTATCAAAGCCTATAATATCATTAGTAAATTGAAGATCCCCTTCAGTCTAGACAAACATAATGTGAAAAGAATATAATGCACTTTTTCTCCCTGACCTTCGGATCGCCCTTTCAAAGAATACATGCACATATACTTACCCATATTGGCATTCCCAAAGGATAATTTTAACAGCTATTCCTAATGCATAATTTTTTCTTTTTTGAAGACATCATATTATTAGTAGAAGATTCCAGAAATTTTACTTGGTCAAATTTAAGAAATCAAACCTCCTATACAAAAATTGAGTGGCTTTGTTACCCTAAGAAGAATATCAAATCACAAGAACATATTTAACTCAATATGGAATTTGATTGGAAAAGGGCTGTTCTCTGAAGTTGAACTTACACATGAAATTTTGATCAAATAATTCAGTTTTATGTTTAAGAATCAGGATTGATTCAACTTATGCATCTTTTGTTGACATTTTATGCCTTATGTTAAACAGGCAATACCATTGATTTTAACCATTTTTTTAATAGAATAAATCACCAATGAAGTATTTTCTTATTAGGTGCGCTACTCCCTCAGTGCCATACCTAATGTTAATTTCTGTTGAGTCTAAAAAGTCAAGTGACAATGGCAGTCTGATAATCTTCTAATTAGCATTTGGAAACCATTTGTATGTTCTTGTTTAAAAGAGATCACCGCCAATCAACTAAAAAGAAGAATTTGAACATGGATAACATGCTTGATAGAAAGGAACTACAGAGTAACAGTTTATTTTCCAAATATTGACTCAAGTTCAGGATGAATAAGAATTTGATAATCAACCTTACTGTTTGAAACAATCATATAAAAAATTTCGTGTACTAATTTGTGATTACAAATATTATTATCTAAAGGTAAATTACAAAAACTACCCATCAGGCCTAATTACAAAAAAACTCAATTATCTTTCGAAATTACAATTACCCTCTTGAGGTATTACAAATACCCCCTCGAGGTTTATCTTTGTTTTACAAATATCCTTAGTAGATGCAATTTGTAAAATAGAAACAATGTCAAACGGGTATTTGTAATTTACAAACTTAGATGGATTTTTTTGTAGATACCTGAAACCTCAAGGGTAGTTCTTATAATTCTCCCTTATCTTAATTATAAAAAGGATCTTATGAGGATTAAAAGGAGTGTCAGTTTGTATGTAATACAAAATTATTATCTCTTTTATTGATGTGTTGTCCACTGGTGTACTTCATTCAGATATTGTGCAGAAAAGGGTATTTTGTTCAGGAAAAAAAAATGCATATTTCGTGCTTTGAAAGCATTGTATGTGCGAGTGTGTGTGATTAACTTGTTAAAACAACCGTGCTCTATTTGTCTGCAAATCACGAGTATAAATGCTTTAAAGTTGTTCGTCTTTTTAAAAATGCAATTGGAAATTATGAAGTGTTATTATGTTAGAGGAAAGATTGCAATGGTAATGAAGAATTTTAAAATATGTGATCTGTTTGATTTCTGTGCCTGCTTCCTTGGAGTTCCATTTTAATGAAGAAAAAAGCCTTCTGCACTTCTATTTTGGAATTTATGCCTAGGCAAGTGTGCATCAGAATTTTTTTGTAATTATTCATGCAGGTTTAATCAGGTCTTCAGACTCACATTGGGTTGACAAATCTTCTCTCCAAAGGTTTCTTTTGGACTCTTCTGCGGTGCATTCCTGGTGATCAAAAAGTTCATTCTGCATAGCGTATTGTTGCCTTGAAGGCAGAATGCAACTCAAAGTTGGCTGTTGCGGTCACAATTATGGAGGAATGTTTTCTTCCAATGGTGGATATAAAAACAGGCATAGACATGATACCTCAAGTAATATACAACTGGGAGTAAGTAATATTACTGGGCATGCACTTGTGTTTTGCAATTACGCGTACCTTACACTACTCACACCTGCATAGGCTGTTCATATTTCTTGGATATGGATCTATGAGTCAGTAATCAGACTGAAATTTTTCTGCATTTATCAAAATCTAAGCTAATTGTGGCTGGTTCATCTCAGGGCATTAAAGTTTGCAATTTTCATTAGCTTAATAAAGCATGTTCTAATTCTTCCTTATGCTTTTGTTCAGATATGTTATTGTTAGTATTGTAATATAGGGCTCAACTAATTCTATATTAGGAAAAGATAGGACAGCAGTATTACTGCCTAGTTTATAGGCTGATTTATAGTTTTTTATTCCCGTATAGTTAACTTCTTATATAGGACTCTTGTGTGTGTGTGTGTGTGTGTGTGTGTGTGTATATCAACTCGGATGTAGCTAAATACACATCCATAATATACGAATGATTTTTTCTTACCCTAGTTTACTGTTTTGAACATGGTATCAGAGCGGGTTCAACTCTAACCCTAGCTGTCTCTTAAATTTATTTATTTATTTTTTTAGAGTAGATCAATCCTCTCTTATGTGATTGATCACTTTGTGCCTCTGTGTTTGAGGTTGTTTGCCTTGTGGTAATTGTGTTTGTGATTCAAGATGACGGATAACATGTCTACATTAGATCTGCGTGTTTCTGTTGGTACAACAATGAAGTTTAATGGAAGGAATTATGCTCTTTGGTCCCAAGCTTTTCGTACTTTCTTGGGTTCCCAACGTAGTGATCATCATCTTGTTGATAAAATTTTGGATCTTAAGGATTCCAAGTATGCAGCATGGTGTCAATCTGACTGTGCGGTGAAGACATGGATGTTGAATTCCTTAGGACCTGAGATTGTTGCCTTTGTTTGTATGACATCAACTGCTAAAGAGATGTGGGATGCCATCAGAGAGATGTTTTCTAATGATGGTAATAATTCTCGTATATTCTCTTTGTTTCAACAACTTGTTGATAACAAACAAGGTGAAAGGTCCCTTCCAGAATTCTTTGCTGCTTATAGAGGGATTATCAATGAATTTAGCGAGCTTTAGCCTCTTTCTACTGGTTTGGAGACTCAAAAGCATCAACGGGAAAACCTATTTGTATGTAGTTTTTAAATGAATCTAAATGATCAGTATAACACTCCTAGGAGTTGCTTGGAGACAGTACCATGCCTACACTTCAGTTTGCTTTCTCTCGCTGACAATTTGCTTCTCTAACCTTATCCTCACCTAGCGTGGATCATGAGCATTCTGCCATGGTTACATGTGGTACTGCAAAAGGTAAAGGTCGTGATAGGTTATGTGAGTTTTGTAGTAAACCAAGGCACACTGTGGATTGATGTTGGGATAAGCATGGTAAGCATGATTAGGCTACCAAAGGTGCTAACCCCTAAAGTAGCTACTGTTACAATTCCTTCAAATGAATCTACTTCTTCTTCAAATATTCCTGAGGATGTTATTCAAATCTTTAAGGAGGAGTATAATAGGTTGTTTCACTCTCAATCAAATTTTATTGCCTCTCATGCCCTCCAATCAAGTATTGGGGCCCTTGTTGCCTTCTCTAGTAATTCTTGGTTAATAGATACTGGTGCATCAAATCATATGACTGGATACCAACGTCAATTCAACAATTTTATACCTTGTCGACATCTTTCACCTATTACTGTTGCTAATGGTTCCGTTTATAATGTGTCTGGTTTTGGTACTGTTTACACTTCTTCTTTTGAGCTCAACCAAGTCTTACATATCCCAAAATTATTGTTTAACCTTTTTTTTTGTTAATCAAATTACAAAATCTTTGAACTGTTCTGTGATCTCTAGACGCATACAATGATTGGACACGACTCTGAGTCAGGGGGAGTCTACTATCTTACTCATGATTCTTTGTATGTTGTTGCTGTTGTTAGGGGTGTGTCTCCTTATTATTGGATTGTCGGTTGGATCATCCTGACATTTCTCGAATAAAAAAGGTTGTGTCTTTTAATGAGTCTGTTTCTGAAATAAATTGTGATGTGTGTCATTTAGAAAAACATCACAGAGTGTCCTTTCCTTCTACAGAAAGTCAAAGTTTACGTCCTTTTGATTTAGTGCATTCAGATGTATGGGGCCCTTGTCGTTATTCTACTGTATCAGGTTATGGGTATTTCATTACCTTTGTGGATGATCATTCTAGGATGACATGGATTTACTTATTAAAAGATAGGTCATCTATTCTTGATGTATTTCAAACCTTTCATAGTAAAATAAAGACTCAATTTTCTTCTAATATTCGTGTATTAAGATATGATAATGCTTTAGAATATATGAAATTTGATTTCTCCAATTTTTGTTCTTCTAATGTAATTATTCATCAAACATCTTGTGTTTATACTCCACAGCAAAATGGTGTGCCAGAGCGTAAAAACAAACATCTTCTTGAGGTCGCTCGCACCATTATGCTGCAAATGAATGTGCTTAAATCTTTTTGGAATGATGTGTACTTACTGCAAGATTTTTTATTAATAGGATGCCATCTTTTGCTCTTGGAGGTGACATTCCTTTTAAATGCCTTTTTCCCGACTTTCCGCTATTTCCTCTTGCTCCTCATATTTTCAGGTGTGTGTGCTTTGTTCATCTTTTTTTAGTCTGGTATGGATAAGCTTTCTCCTAGAGCCGTTTGTTGTATTTTCTTGGGGTATTTTAGAACTCAAAAATGGTACAAGTGTTATGATCTGGTAGGCAAAAAGAGATTTATTTCTACCGATGTCACATTCTTTTGAGTCCGACTCATTTTTTAAAATTTCTGTTAACAAAGTCTCTGTCCCTCTTCCTACTCTTATGTCTACATCTATTTCACCTTCAAAACTATTGCAAGTTTACACTAGGCGAAAAGCCTTGCAAGCCCCTTGTGCTCTAGAGCTATCTCCAACTCCATTGTATTCTACTAGTGATTCTTTTGATTTGCCAATTGCTTTCCGAAAAGGTAAACGTTCTTGCACTCAGCATTCCATTGCTAATGTTGTTTCCTTTGATCATTTTAGTTCTTTTTGTCGTTTTGCTTTGTCTTTGTCATCTGTATCTATTCCTAAAAATTACCAAGAGACTATTCAAAATCATAATTGGAAAAAGGCTATGGATGAGGAGATGTCTGCTCTTCTTACTAGTGGAACCTAGGATTTGGTACCTTTACCTGAGGGGGTTCGTCCAGTTGCATGTAGATAGGTGAAGTACCATCTAATGGTTTTGTTGAAAGATATGAAGCACGGTTGGTTGCCAAAGGGTACATAAAGACACAAGGTATTGACTTTTTTGACACTTTCTCTCCTGTTGCTCAGCTAAGCTCTATTCGTGTACTTATATCTATGGTGGTTAATCAAGATTAGCTGATGTACCAACTAGATATAAAGAACGCTTTTCTTTATGGAGATCTAACTGAGGAGGTTTATTTTGGGCAACCCCCTAGTTTTGTTGCTCAGGGGGAGACTCATTTGGTGTGTAAACTAAAGAAGGCTATTTATGATTTAAAGCAGAGCCCTAGAGCTTGGTTTGACAAATTCAGCCAAGTAATTTTTGCTGCAGGATTTAAGCGAAGTCCGGCTGACCATTCAGTCTTTGTACGATATAGTTCATCTAGCATTGTGGTACTTATTGTATATATTGATGATATACTCTTGTCAGGTGATGATGCGAATGGTATCGAAGAAACCAAGAAATACTTGCAGCAACAATTTGTTACAAAAGACGTTGGTAATTTGAGATATTTTCTTGGTATTGAGGTTGCTCGTGGTAAATAGGGTGTAGTGCTATCCCAAAGAAAGTAGGCAACTGATCTTCTACAAGAAACTAGCCTATTAGGGGCAAAACCAACAGATATTCCGATGGAACCTAACCTAAACTTGTGGAAGGAGGATGAAGACTTTGAGGACAGTACACAATATAGACGGCTTGTTGGGAAACTTGTTTATCTGACAGTGACTAGACTAGATATTGTGCATGCCGTGGGACAAATTAGTTAGCTTATGGAAGAACCTAAAAAGTGTCATTGGGAGGCTGCAAATATTTTGAGATATATTAAAAAATCTCCATAAAAAAGGTTGTGGTTTAAAAAGAAAAACATATGAATTTAGTTGGCTTTTCAGATGCCAACTATGCAGGTGACAAGGGGGATAGAAAAACCACATCAGGTTATTGTACTTTTGTAAGAGGTAATTTAGTAACTTGGAGCCATGGCTCATACCACATGTGAATTGATATGGTTGAGGACACTTATTGAAGATTTCGGTATCACATATGCAGACCCTATTCCTATGCATTGTGATAATCAAGCAACAATTCATATTGCAAGCAATCTTGTCTTCCATGAACGGACAAAGCATATTGAAGTTGATTGTCACTTTGTGAGAAATGCTGTCACCAATAAAAAGATTTGTACTCCATTTACACCTTCAAAGGACCATGTTGCTGATATGTTCACCAAGGCCCTTAAGAAGGATGACTTCACTAGATTGAGCAACAAGCTTCACTTGATGGACACTTATGCTCCAGCTTGAGGGGGAGTGTTAGTATTGTAATATAGGGCTTAACTAATTCTATATTAGGAAAAGATAGGACAGCAGTATTAGTGCCTAGTTTATAGGCTGATTTATAGTTTTTTATTTCTGTATAGTTAACTTCCTTATATAGGACTCTTGTGTGTATATATCTCAACTAGGATGTAGCTAAATGCACATCCATAATATATGAATGATTTTTTCCTGCCCTAGTTTACTGTTTTTGAACAGTTATTTTAGTTTTTCTGTCTTCTATCAAACAAGAAAAGAGCAATCAAGTTTGCCATCCTCAATATTTGATGGTTTTATATCTGAACTAACTCATTGCATACTTTGGATGCGTAAAGTTGCACAATCACATACAAACTCTTTTTCTCTAGTGTATATTCGTTGATTGAATATTTATAAACTCAAATACCTGTCTCTGTAACTTTTTCATCAAGCTAAGATTGCATATTATAGCAGCATGCTATAGGCACTGTTCAAATAAAATTGGCATTGTGATGCCTCTGGAAATGGATTCACTCCCTAGTGTTGGCCTAAGAATTGAGTGGGAATCAAGAGTTTTCCAGTTGCTACGATGACATTTTCCTTCAATTTTTTTTTTCTTTTGGTGCTAGGTTAACAAGTAGCATTTCAACAGTGTTACTCTGTTACATGTGGACTGAAGAGTTGAAGTTTGTTTATGAGTTTAACTGCGCAGCTCTTTGTTGGTTTACCATTAATTTCATGGCATGCCACTAGTCTATATACTAATACACGACGCAATGTTATATGTAGGATGTGATGCTATTGTGGAACACGTATGCTTGAACTAAATTCAGTCCAGGCTGTGATAACTGTGCTGTTACCTTTCTTTAGGATGTTTCTGAGACTACTGCAACTTTACATTATGATTTTGGGTTTCACTTCCTCCACTTTTCCTTCTTATTTTTTGTTAAGAGCATCTTTTTGGTGTGATGCTTTGCTTCTTTCAGATCACAATTTGCACATCTGAACTATAATTGCTTTTATACCGTGGCCTTGGAGAAAGATGATGTTGTCCTGTCTGTAGCATCCATCAGGTAAAATCTGCCTTTGGATGCCTTTAGTTGTGGTATTATTCCATTTGAAAGCTTATCCACGAACATGTTCATGCATGATTGTTGGTGCTGCTGCATTTATTTTGAAAGATTTCCAAACTTTATCACGGTACAAAAAAAATGTTATTCAGCTGGCTGAAAAAGATCTATATTCTTGATCGTTTCTTTTTATTGTGGCTCAATTCATTTCAAATTGTTAGTTTCATTCAGTAACCCTTTCTTCTCCCTGATATTAAATCTCTGTTGACTCCAGTTATCTGCTAAGGTTGTATCTGTCCTTGTTGCTACCATCTTATCTGATTTTTATGCTCGAAGATCATATATTTGTCATTTTCTCTGCTTTCTTAGTGTGAACTCCTATATTACTAGCATTGCTAACTACAAGCACCAGATACTCAAGTCTACAGGACTAACTTCTGTGATTGTCTAAGTGAGGTCTTTCAATAGAGAAAAGAATGCTGGAGATTTAAGACTCAATGGTCTTTGTGAAATTCTGAATGTCGGTCATCAAATTTATACATGTTGACACCTTTTGCAATTTCTAGCAGTTAAAAATTGTTCACTATATCTGGTCTGCTCCCTTGAGAAAAATGTTATCAACGAGTGTCTTTTTAAATGTCATATCCGTGCAACAGGTATTATTTTCCATGATTATTTGTCCTTTGTGCACCGCGTAATAGTTCAGAATTTTTCTTTGTTGATACTTGCCCTAGTCATTTTCTACCTAAAACATCTTTTGCTACAACTTTGAAGGCAATTGGTAGTATTCTAATGTAATCTTTGATATTGATGTAGAATCCATGGGGTGACAGTTGCAGAGTTACCTCTAGTTGCGACTGCAGCAAAAATCGTGCCGAGGAATGTGCCGCTGCCTTATCAAGTCTATTGAAGAGGTAACTTACCCACATTTCACATTGTATTCTTAAAATATTTCAGTGAAACCGAATTCAGTCATGTGCCACATTAACTGCCAACATCTTATTCCCCAGACTGCATTATAGTATTCTTTGTTGACATGCCAGGTGTGTGTGTGCACTTGAGTGTGCAAGTGTGGGTATGGGGCTGATTTTGAATCTGTATTCTTAAACTTGGCACGTTTACATGTTTAACATATGCAAAGGCATTCTTTCTAGATAGTGAATTTTTAACCCAACTGCATCTGGGTAACCAATTTCTGTCAATTGTGTATTTAGATGCTAAAATCTTTGAAGGTTGAGAAGCTCATTGTATCTTCAGTTCCCTCTTTAGTGGAGACATGGATAAAGGGGTTTGGCTTCCAACCCTTGGAGGAGGATGAGAGGCGAAGTCTTAGTAAAATTAACCTGATGGTGTTGTTTCCTGGATCTGTATGGCTGGAGAAGCATTTGTATGAGAGCCATACCATGGATGAAAAAGGTAGCTTTTTCTGGTTGATTTTATGAGTCTTGTCACTGCAATCTTCTGCTGTTTGATTTCACAAGAAATCAAGGTACCCCCCAACCCTGACCAATGATATTGAAAAATCTTATTTTTGTGAATCAGGATAATGTACCGCTTTGGCATCGGATTTGACTGAAGTGGGAGCTTTTGATGGAGGTCCGACAGTCGAGTGTGGACAACTTTCTCTTGATAACTTGTCTGTTGAAGAAGCCAATACTGAGGCAGGAATCTGCATTAGTGACCCAGAGAACTTGCAATCTAGCAAAGGACAAGATTGTGGGATTCTGCAAAATGAACCATCTAAGCTGTCATCCGAGGAACAAGAGCCCAGACCATCTGTGCGTAATGTGTCTGTTGAAGAAACCACTATACTGACAGGAACCTTAAATGGTGACTCAGAGATAGTGCTCTCTAATGAAGAGAGAGAATGGGATGTTATGCTAAATCAACGAAACTTGATGATCAGGAGCGTGAACAACTGGCAGATTCCAACTTGTCTGTTGAAAAAGCAAATATTGAGATAGACTATATACGTTGGCTCAGGCTCAGATAATGTCGATATAGAAAAAACAACATTGCAGCGTTTTTCATAATGAATTCTCCGAACATTCCTCTGATGTACTAGATTGTGGTATTTTGCATAATCCAGATTCAAAAGTTCCCTCTGGTGAAGTGGTTTCACTGTCAGCAGGAGGCCAGCTTGTGCAGAACCAGATGACATACATACTGAATGGCACAAACAATTGTGTATATATATGCAGAGAACAAAGCATTAAAATGAAATAATTTTATTCAATTCTTTTCCCATAATCTATTTCAGAGATGAGCAGCAACGACTTTGTCCGACTGCAGTTGGGTTCTCCTCCATCCCGTTTCAAGCAAGTAGGTTGAATTCTTTGCGAAGGTAACCTGATTACTCGACCACTTTGATGCACATCCCTCCATAGAGCTCGAAGATGAGGGAAACGCAACAATGGAAGCATAATTTGTTCAGTCAAGAATATGAGGCTAGCCCATGAAGGAAGTTGAATTCACTGCATTCTGTACAAAAACCATTTCCTGTAAGCTAATACTAACTTTTGTACAAGCCCCACTTAAAATTTCTACCAATCGATCATCTGTTAATCCAAAGCATTTCTGGTCTTACCTCAAAGTCTTCCTAGTGTTCAATTCCATAGAGTCTACCTTAATAGTGATTTGCTTTCTGGGACAACTTTGCCAGCCTGACACTAACTCAACCAGGATATGATGTTCCACAGAGTATTCCTTTCAGTAATTCACATTTACGCATGTGTGTGTATTCACATTTTCTTCGATATGTCGATTTTCTTGTAGCTTCTAACAAGAAGTAGAGATGCAAGAACAAACTCAAACATTTGACAAAGAACAGCAAAATAAATGAAGATGAGAAGTCGCTACTAAAACGTCCTGACATCATTGTCGGAAGCAATGGGTAATGCGATTTTTATTCCAATTGAAGAGATCCGTTTTCTCCTGTATTTCTCTCAATTTAAGAACTTCACCATGGCTCCTCTCGTCTCCATATGTTCTCTCTCTCTCTCAAACCGTGTGGATGTACACATACATGTACGTGTACCTACGTATATTAATAGTAATTCTTCTACTCACTCCTATGAGTCGAATTCTGAACTCCAGTTTTCATATTCGCACATTATATGAATTAGCTAAATAGAAAAGAAATCCTTCAAAACCTCAATCAAGAATCTTCATTCCGTAAACCCCTTAAAATATCTCGACAAACTTCAGAAACTTCAATTTTTCTTTTCTTTTTCTTCTTCTTCTTCTTTTTTTTTCTTTTTTGCGTGTGTTAATTTCCCTTGGGAACCATTGCTGAAAAATGCCATCGTCACCCAAGTTATCCTACCCGCGTCAGTATTCCTTCCTCCGCATCTCAACGGCCCGGATCATTTGTTTGCAAATCATTCTTTTGGGATTCATCATCGGGATTATCGTTTTTTCACGGCAGGGCCCGGGGTATAAATGCAAACACGATAAGCCCCTGTCAGTGTCTGTGACCTGGGACAAGTCTTCTAGTGGTGGTGATAGTAGTAGTAAGGATGGTGGCATTTCAGATGAGGGGCAAAAGCGACACAAAGTCATGGGCTTCGTGGGCATTCAAACCGGGTTCGGATCTGTAGGCCGGCGCAGGGCCTTGCGTCAGACTTGGTTCCCCTCTGATCATCAGGGGCTTCAACGGTATTCACTACTTTCCCGTCTCGTTATGCCTTTAATTTTATTTCCGTTCTATGCATTTTGTTGTTACATGGATTGCCTGCATATAATCTTTTGGTTTGTCTTAAAGTTTTCTGCTTGGATTTGTTTTTCCTCATCTATTGAAAATGTAAAGAATTTTTCTTGTCTCATATGTTTTATAGCGCATTTATGATTAGTTTCGGGATTTGCTTGGACAATTTTAATTTCACTTGCTTTATTATTTGAATGTTCTTTTTCTGTTGTAATGGATAAAGATCAAACTTTTAATCCAATTTCTTTTCCTCAATGTTACTGGTGCTATTCTTAGTTGTTAGAGGGACTGGATATATGAAAAGAGGCAATATGTTTGGGGTGAATGTACACTGCCACCTGCTAAAAAATTGTGGAAAATGCTTGGCTTGTTCAATGGAGAAGTTTCTCTGAACTTCAACTTCTTCCTTCAACCACCACGTTTGGATTCAATTTGACAAATGTCATTAGTTAAATTGTCTGTTATGTTGTTTTATGCATGAAGTGCAATTTTGTTTTATTAATCTCTAGGATTGGAATGCTAGGTTGGAAGAAAGCACTGGTTTGGTTTTCAGATTTGTAATCGGTAGAACCCGTGATAAGTTTAAGATGTCAGCACTTAAGGAGGAGGTTGCAGAATATGATGATTTTCTGCTACTTGATATTGAAGAGGAGTACAGTAAGCTCCCATACAAAACGTTAGTTCTGACTTATTATTAATGGATCCTGAGTACCTCTTCTCTATGGCTTACTCTGACTTTTGTCTTTTTTGCAGTTTAGCTTTCTTCAAAGCTGCCTATGCTCTTTATGATTCTGATTTCTATGTTAAAGCTGACGATGACATATATTTACGACCAGGTGAGTAGTTTTGGAAAGTTAACTTGCCTTAATGTTTGCACATTCCTGAGCTTTGATTATTCAACTTTGACTTGCTTTATGCAAATTCTCCCTCAGCTGTTATTTTTTCATGAGCAGATCGCCTTTCCTTGCTCCTGGCTAAAGAGCGTCCACATTCACAAACATATCTAGGGTGCATGAAGAAAGGTCCAGTGTTCACTGATCCAAAGCTAAAATGGTTAGTCCTATACTATCTTTATTTATGTTGATATGTAATGAGCAGTTATTAGTTTGTCAGTCAAAGTGCATTCAGAATTTCTGTAATAATTGCATATATTATTCTGTTGATACTTATATTTTTATGTCTTTCTTTGTTGAAGTTGAAATCAAAGAGGATTACTTGCAATACTGACCTAGTTCTTCAGTGTTCTAAATGATCTGAACAAACCTGCAAAAGAAGAAATAGTAAGAATGAAGATATTTGTGATATGTCATCTTGCACCTGTGAAATTATTAACAAACTACTATAATCAAGTCTTCTAGATAGGTTGGTGGAGTATGTCGTCCCCCAATGTCTGAGCCATCTGGCCGAAGCTTTTTGGGTTTAGTAAGAAAATATTTATTTTTGAGCTTTAATCTTGGAGTTTACATACAGAACTTTCAAAGAGCATATTATGGGTTATACTTGTCTTTCTTCCATACCTTCCCTTGGGGCCAAAGACATCTTTCCTCTATGGATTGGAGCACTTAGTAAGGCGGGAGTACATGTGCATGAGTGCATGAGTGCATCAATGAAAGTATCAAAAAGTTTAAAATCATCTGCTCACTCATAAGAAGTAAATCAGATTCTCTAGGTGTACATGCTATTTTCTGAATTACTCAAGAATGGAATTTGTATATAAAAATATGCCTCCACCTCCTCCCTTGATATCCTGAATAAATATGGAATGTTATATGATTTAAATCTAAATGATGTAAATATAAGGAAACTTATTATATTTTTATTCTGTATGGTTAGGTGATTGGATCACTTGATTTGTACAGGTACGAACCTCTGTCAAATTTGCTTGGGAAGGAGTATTTTCTTCATGCTTATGGTCCAATTTATGCTCTTTCTAAAGACGTTGTCACAAGCTTGGTTGCCTTAAGAAATAACAGGTTAGTTCTCTTTCAAAATCTGTTTTCCATGGATACCTTCTTTAGATGTGTATCTAAGTTGGCTGTGATACTTTTATTGTTGTTGTTGTTCTCATTTTCGCTGTCGAATTCGTTGTTGTTATTTTCAGCTCATTGTTACGGTTGTAGCCCAAAAGCTTATTTTTCTCCAGGAGGATCTGGCTCATATTTAAAACAGCTTGCTTAAACTTTTAATAGTGGTAGTTATCAGTTATTCCATGGGATGATGATGATAGAAATGATAAGCAATTGTTGCTTCATGTTGCCCTTGCTTCTCATTCTAAACATAATAGCCATCTTTGTGACATACTCCATTCCTTTTGGCTTTGGACCTTGGTGTGGATTCTAAAACGAGGAGCTGGACAAGCATTCTGATTGATGATATTTCTTTAGTTACCTTCAGGAATGGAAATTGCACATTAGGAGTCTGTAAGGTCTGACAGATGTTAACTTTGGTTAGCCATCAACCTTTGGAACACCCTTGTCGGATCACAGAATTTATTGATGCCACAAACCCTAGCAACAAATTTTTATAGATATTCGGGATGGAAATGAGGGAAGAGCACAAGAACAAGTGTGATTTTTTTCTTAAAAGGCAGGGGAGGAGGGGTGGGCGTCTAGCATATCAACTTTGCTTGGGCGTGACTTCGCTACTGCAAAATGTGTAGTTGGAGCCATAGCTACTGTGCAATGGTCGAGCCTATAACGCAGCCCCAACAAGATTCCAATGAGATTGAAAACCCTTTGCCCCCGAGGTGTATGGTCTATGGACTAGTACCGCAAGCGGGTTTGAAATGTGACCTCCTTGAGGAAAGTCATTGGCCAGAACAAGTGTCATAGTCCCAGGAGTTCATGGGCCAGAACAAGTGTCTAAATAGTCCACATAAAACCCTTGTGTCCTGACTATTCCTTTCAGTTAGTGATGCCTCCCAAAGAAGCAGAAGCAGACTGCATATAAAATGAAACTGGGTTTTGTGGGTTAGGTATCTTATGTCAAGGATATGCTGCATAGCAGCTTGTCATATTATGCTGTACTATATATGAATTTAAACGGTTATATTTAATGCTTGGTGGACTTACAGGTATAGTGGATGTCTCTGTTTTGTCATAGCATGTCTAATTCTATTGATTACAGATATCTGCATGGTTAGGTTGAATTATTGCGTGCATTTATTTCCGTGAGGGTTATCTTAAGTCAGGAGCTTGTGTTTCTTTAAAATATTTCTTGGGACTCCTTTTGATTGACTTTCGTTAGCAAGTCCTTTGTATTCCGCGGATGTAATTCTCTGATAAACATATTTATTTTCATATTCAGTTTCCGGATGTTTAGCAATGAGGATGTTACCATTGGTTCTTGGATGCTTGCAATGAACGTCAATCATGAGGATAATCGGAAGCTATGTCAAGCAGAGTGTACGCCCTCATCTATTGCTGTGTGGGATATTCCCAAGTGTTCGGGTATGTATCTTCTGATATTTCAAACAGAGGTCTAGCTAGATATTGTTCTTTCTAGATCCTACCTAGATATTGCTTCTGGTGCTGATTCTCTTGGATGGATAATAATTTTGTTGATGATGCATAAGAGTTGCAAGCATCAGCGATGAATATGGCCATATAATTGATTTCAATACGAGTACTGACAGATATATGTTGTCCATTCTAGTGGGACATATTCCAGGACATTGGAATGGTAAAAACTGTTTTTTAGGCCAATGTTTATCTGGTGTTGCAAGCATAGCTTTTATGCTATGTTTCTTAGTGTACATTGAACCATTGCCAATAGTATCTATGCATTCTTTGTAACTAAGCGAGTTAGTTTTAGACCACTCAGAACTTATTTGGAAGTTTGCTATTTTAGTGGACATAGTAGTAGACACCGACATTATTAATACATTACCTTGAAGCTCCTGCTATAAAACAGTTTGTCATTGCAATATCTGTGGCTTCTAGGACTCTGCAATCCTGAGAAGAAGATGTTGGAACTTCATGGTAAGGATATTTGTTCGAAAAGCTCTACTCTGCCATCGGATGATGATTAGCACTCTTAGCTGCCTCCAACCAAATTCAGAAAACCGAAACATGTTCCTGGGAGTGCTTACCTTGAACCAAGTCACATGAGTCTCCAGCAGTACATGGCATATACAGTTCTGTTTCTCTTGTAACTCTATATTCAGAAGATACTTCTTGTAACTGTTCTCCACATGAGAAACAGAATTGTTGACAGGAGTACAGACGTCTAAATTTTTTGTAATATACAAGATAGTGAAACTGTTAGTTCTTGTGAGAAAGTGCCAAAGTTTTCATACTTGTAACAAACTTCATTCTTTATACTTATAACATAACATAGCCAGTGTTAAGACATATTCTCAGTTGTCTTCCATCTAGTTTGAACTTATAAACTTTTCTTTGCCCATTCATTTCTTCTTGCATTTCTGAAGTATTGAACTCATTCATTTATGTGATATTTGTCTGATTATTTGCTCAGACAAACACACTGCTCAACTCTGGGAAAAGTCTCACTATCAACTTTACTCCAGATTAGTTAATTTTAGATGCTTAGTTCACACACAGGAGAAGATGAGTAGACTTTACTCTTACTAAATTATGCAATTTTAGTACTGATTGGCATCATTGCTGTCCATCAAGATCCATACCCTTTTATTGAACTCAAAGTCCAATTTTTGGTCCTTCAACCAGAGCCGGAGAAAGGTGGACATGAAGTCTCCCAATTCTGATTGCGAAAAAACAGCTTCTTTTCCACAATAACAAGTGAGTTGATGAGTGGCCGAGCTAAAGTAGTTTGTTGGTAAGCGTTTTGCACCTACGACCTCGTTAGTCACTTTAAAATAAATATAATAATAATAATTTAAAAAAAAAAAAAAGTGAGTTGATAAGTGCTAATCTAAGAAAAGTAGAAGAACACTGATTTCTTGTTCATGGTGGGCATCTGAGAGCAGCTGGCCTACTAGTTCTTGGATCTTGATCCAATTGCTTTCTGCCCACAAATCCAATCCATATGTAGAGATGGGCTTCCACTTTTGGGTCTCCAGAGGCACTTTGCTTTCAAAATATCCATTACAATAATAAATAATTGACACATCATTTACTGTGGGTGAAAACTTACAGGCTAAATGATGTTGCAATCGTCTAGATGTGTAATGGATCTCTTTTGTCTCCACTACAACTTGAATGGAGAAGTGGAGGATCCGGATTTGCTGGCATGTTACGATTTAAGTAAAGATAATAATAGCACTAAAATTTATTTTATATAAGAGGAAAGTTTAGGTGGGTTGATGTGTTGATCAAAACCTACCATCCCACTTAAGTTGCCAGGTTTAGGAAATTCAAAACTCTTAATCATTTCACTTTATTAAGTCAAATCTTATGATGGGTTTGGACTTAACTCCACTGCATTTTCATCCTAGTTTACACAAACATGATTTTTTATTTTTTATTTTTTTATCAGGGGACATGGGGTGGGTGGGGTGAGATTAATTTAAAAGGTGAATAATAAAATTTATTGGATATTTAAAGAAAATTTTATTTAAGTTTGTAAATTATAAATATTTTTTTATATTTATTTCTATTTTACAAATTGTACCTACTTAGAAAGTATTTATAAAACAAAAATAAATCTTAAAAGAGTATTTGCAATTTTGAAAGGTATTTAGATTTTTTTTATAATTATGCTAATTTTAGGGGTAATTTTTTTAATTTAAACCTAATTTAAAAGCAAGTATTCCACAGCAAAACTTAGGTAGAAGATCAAAGCTTGATTTTTTCTAAAATGGAGAAAGGTGGAATCAAGTCAAGTTGGTTTTCTTTTTCTTTTTCTTTTTCTTTTTCTTTTTTTTCTTTTTGTGTGTGTGGGTGTGGGGGGGGGGGGGGGTGTTGTACCTTTCTTTTCAAGTCATTGGGTGATGATTTTGAAGTGGATTGAAGATTGGTGAATTAAAAAAGATGGAGTCCTTTTTCATGGTGGACCTCAGAATATGAAGGTCTACCACTTTGGGATTTGATCCAATTGCCACGAACTTAGGACAAATGCAGAGATGGGCTTCCATTCTTTGGTCTCCACTGAACATGAGTTGCTCAATACTTGATCTTTTTTTCTTTCTTCACAATGTTAATAGTTGCCAGCATTCATTCTGTTTTAAAAAAAAAAAAAAAAAAAAAAAACAGAAAATAATATCAGATGGCTATACACATTTGGGCATGTAACCTTTGCTGGTATCCTGATCCGGCCACTAAGTTAATCTTAATCTTATCTTCCACTAAGTTCGCTGACCTAAATGTTTCTCTTTATCAACAGTAATATTTTTAAAATCGAACTAGATCAGTCGATTTAATTGAAAATTGGCGATCGATCAACCAATTTTATTATAATAACTTGTCTAAAATAGATGGAATCTTTTTTTGTTAGAAAGTTTAAAGTTTGTATTTGGTTATATATTTGTGATTATTTGAATTTTTATTTTTGTTAAATATATTTTTTGGTTGGTTATTATTATTATTTTTATATTTAAAATTTAGTACATAATAATTTATTTATTATATTATTATTTTATATAATATAATTAAAAAATTATTTTATTATTTTATTAAATCGATCGAATTAATTCGATGATCTACAACAAAATCAATTTAATCACCAATTGACTTGGATGCAATTATGAAAACTATAATAAGAAGTTTTTGAGTGTAGGTTCTTGAACAAACCTGAGCTTTAGTTCTTCTGCTACACAGATTGTGAAGTTTCAATCACATGAAATTGTCGCCAAAATTAAAGATGGAGTATGTACATGTAATGATGACGAGCATTATTACATCTATATATATCTATTAATATGAATATACAATAAATAATATCTATCATATTTTTTATTATAAAAAAATATTTATATTCTTATTAGAATAATAACAATAAGAATCAATAAAATAATAAACAATCACGATTAAAAAATTTAAAATTCTACACCACCAATATATGCAGTAAAATGTTAATTCAATCACATTTAAGGTGGTTGGAGTTGTATACCAATACTATATCTAATAAAAATTATTTCTACATTACATATGACTATAAACTATTAAAACGTTAAATAAAAAAATATAATGCTCATTTTATTTGTCCTAAAAGATAGAAAATTTAATTATTTGTTTCACTTGAAGTGCATTAAACATAATTTGTAAATCTATGTTAATATAGAGAAAATTAAAATAATAATTAGAGGCAACACATAAATTCATTTTAAAAATAGTTGCTTTCTTCCATTCTTCATGAGAGATTAATAAAAATTAATTTTTTTAAGCAAAAGAGTTGAGGAATGAAGAGAGATTATAAGTCGTACATTGTACGCATAAATGTAATTATAGAAGTTATTTTTGTATGAATATATTAGAATAAATGGTATAGTGGAATTAATAGATAGAACATTATTCAGTAAAGTATTTGCTCTAAGATGAAAATGTATATAAATATTTTTTTGATAGATTAATAATTTATTATCTATCTCCTTTGAAGTTCTTTAGAAATAGAGTATTTTAATTTTTTTTAACCGAAAATAAGAATAATTTTTTAAAATTATATAAATCAAATGAACAATGGAGATATCAGAATCTACCCAAGTCCTAAGACGTAAATTCATTACTTTTATTTTTTATTAAATTTATATCTTAATTTATTATAACTACATTTTTTAGAAATAACTCGCAACCACACACAAATAAAAACATAATGATCCAACATACAATTAACTAATACTATATCCCCAAAATATAGAAAAAGATTTAAAAGGTCAAATATTGATATATCCTTTTCATATATTATAAATGTATGCAATTAACATATTAAAAATATATAGTAGAATTACGATCCAAAATATTGAGCATAGTAAATAATTATTCCGTTCTTTTTCGAACAGGATTTTCTATTACAAATCCTGTTACATTCATTATTTTATTACATTGATTTCTCGTTACGTATAAAACTTTATACGTAAAATGTATACGTCACATCAATGTAATATAATAAAATTTATAACATAGACTCGTCTTACCAAACCAAGCGACCAGAAGGGGTATTTTGGACATTCTCGATCACCCCCATTGTCTCCATCAAAATGGGCTTCTGCCCTCATACCAAATGGGCTTCACGTGGCCTTATCAGTTTTCACAGAAAAGCCCACTTCTCAAGGAGAAGAGAGCCCCCTGAATTTATTCAGAGAATTCTATGTTACAGTTGCAGGTACAGCTAATGATATCATGGCATCGAACACAGACACACACACACACACACTCCCATCGACAGCTATTGGTTCAAATAATCTGCGACCTTGATTTCTGCCTGCACGTACAGCACAGGAAAACAATACAAAGAACTAATTCTCTGGCCCCCAATTTACCTCAAATCAAACAAAACTTTATGGCAAAGGCAGCTAAATAAAAAACAGGCACTAAGAAACAAATATTTTGGTATTTTTGCCCAAGAAAATGGATTCAATGACAAAAGTCACTCAATAAACACTAGCAAATCAGAAGCCCAGAAGATTTTTTTTTTTATTTTTTTTTCCCCCTTAGTTTCTATACCTAATTGTATGTTTATAAAAAGCCATTTTGTCCTTCTTCTTTTGTCTTGGATTGACTTGGACGTAGTACGGGTGGTAATGGTGCAAATTCAAATGGGATAGATTCAAATTCGAATTTATCGTAAACTCGATAAGAATTTTAATAATATAAATGATTCTAGATCGGGTCTTGAATTGTTGTTTTTAAACCCAACTCATTTAATTTTTTTATATTTCCTTTAATTTTATTTATATACATCTATGTGATGTTTTTTTTAATACTTTTCTTTAAAAAAATTTAGTAGTATTATGATTAAGAAATATATTTTTTAATATTTTTATAATTATAAAATAAATTTAATGGATCTAATCCGTTAGATTCAAGTCTTGATCTTCAACAATCTTAATAGTGCATGTCTCGAGTATTGGTAAACTCAATCCTTGCAACCTTAAGAAATTAAATGTTACAGGGTGAGACTAGAATTTGTTATGAACAATGACAAAGAGATATTTTCAGCTTTATCAAAAGCAATTTTATGTATATAGGTTGGCAATGAGGGGATTTTAATTTTATTTAATTCATATATAAAATTTATTATAAATTTTAAAATTATATAAAATTAAGGAGAGCGACGGCAGGTACCATCCCTCCTAACCCATCCATGCTAGGAAGCACTTACAATCCTATGTAGACTGCTGCAATAACATGTATTACTGTTACTAAGGCCATCTATAATATAACACTATTTTTTTACACTATTACATCAAATTTGATATAATGCATATATCCTCATTTTACCCACAAATTTGTTGTACTCCAAAATTGTAATAAATTGTAATAATTAACAGTAATAAGTAAATACGTTAAAATAACATTACTTACATCCAATTCAAAAGTAAAATACAACATAAATATTGAAAATTAAAATTTAAAAAATAAAATACTACATACAATAAAATATATTGGTCTTTATATTTGTTTTGTAAAAAAAATTTATTATACGTGGTGTGCAATGTAATATTTTTTTATTGTGATATAAATTGTAATTGTTATTTTTATAATATAATCAATAAATATAACATTAATTATATATAAAAAAATAATAGAATTAGTAGTAATAAAATATAAGTAATTAAATAACTTTAAAAATAAATAAATAGGTGATAATTAAAAAAAATAAAAATAAAATATTCATTTAATGTAAAATTTGGTGAAGTGGGTTAATGATGAAACAAGCTACAGAATTCGACGCTAAAACATGTTTATAAAAATCAAATAGTTAAATTCGTATAAAAACATGAGTTTGGCACTTAAACATATATATATATATATATATATATAGTTGTGTATATTGACCATCTTGTGGTCTCCATATTCGCTGTAACATAAAATTATTTCTTGAAACCTTTTCAAGATAAAAAAAGGAGTCTTACTCCTTTGAATCTTTAATTTCATGGTCCGTAACATAGAATTTCACCCTGTATAGTAATATTGGCTTTATATCCCATCATTATTGAAATTCTACTAGAGATAGCATAAATTATAGTCACATGACCAGAACTGAAGGTCCCCAACTCAATAATTTGGCTGCAAATGTGGTGGAACATATTGAAGGACGGAGTTGTCGATAATCCTAAAATGGAGGCGCCATTGTTGTTGAACTGTAGGCATCTGTAAACTGATAATTACTGCAGCCTTAATGGAAACTCTGGCTTTATTTTTTGAAGGGAATTTTAGTAATTGGCAACCTTGCCATTTTTGAGCTTCCTCCCTTAAGACATTCTATGTTAGATCTTGTTTTGGTTTCTCACATGGTACCTAAGATTCCTCAAAGAAGTATAGTCATATAGTAATTTTTGGTGCTTAAATGTTTTGAGTTAGGATTTTTTTTTGTGAAGATTTTGTTGAGAATGTTTGTCTGATTCCATGTGAAAAAGATTAAAGTGAAACAAGGATTATTTCGGTTAATTATTTTTACTTCTATTCAAATTTATGTATTTTTTTGGTGTCACGTCGTTGTAATTATTGATAAATATTTCTCTAGATGTTGAAAAATTCAAATTAATATGCTTAACCATATAAATGGATGCTGACACTAATGTTGACATAAAAAATGTAATGGGTGTCTAACAAAAAGCTCAAAGATTTAGCATTTTCGTTAGTTTGAATCTTTTATTTTAATTTAATATTGTATTTCATAGTGCAAATCAAATACACGTCGAAATATATAAAATATTTTTAAAATATATATTTATTATGAATCGTATATACTTGACATGTTTATGTCACGTAGAATACGAAATTCAATACTAAATTAAAAATAGAAAATCGAAAGTGAACTTAGGGGTAGTGACAAAACACTCCCAATTCAGAAAAATTGGTCTAAGAATCATCCCATTTTTCTTGAAAGGAGAGTTTCCCTTGGCTGCTAACTGAATTTCTGCCCCATCCCCCTGTAATTCTGTCTTCCATGTGAATTCTTTAGATTGAGGGGCCTTGATTATTATTATTGAGGAACAAGTCAATTTTGGAAGCATGTTCTTGAGAAAAAAGGATGAGGATAGAACTATGATCAGTACAAGAAGCTTTTGAAAAGGATTCCACACACCCCACCCCCACCCCCACCCCACACCCCAACAAGTCCATATTTCTTCCCAATTCCATGTGACCATCACGTGCTCTTGCAGCCCATTTTACAAAGTTCCTTATCCACTAAAACTGCCAATAGGGTCTCAGATTTTTACTGCAAACTGCAAAGTATACTTACCATGCATGCACAACTATTCTTGTTCTTTTGCCAAAAACAAATGAGCTTCTTTTGGTCTGAAACTGAGAGTGCTCTCTAATGTAACTTTCTTCTCAAAAAATTCTTAAAACGCCCATTAAAATTTTAATTGTAATTCTATTATATTCTCTATTATATTATAATAATTGATATTATAAGTACACTTTGTGAATATAATCTAATACATTATGCACTGTTAATACAATATAATAAATGATATAATAAAATCTTTTCACAATATAATAAATGATATAATAAAATCTTTCGCTGAATGAATATGTTTTCAAATTTATGAAGCAAGCATTACGAACCAAGTTTTCGAATTATTTCAAGTTCCCAATAAAGCATATCATATGTATATTTATATATGTATATATATTGTATAAATGTATGTATTTATATGTGAGTTCTGACATATTTGAAGACAAAATTTAACAGCAAAATCCAGAGAAAAATTATTTGTTCACTCTCTCTCTCTCTCGTGCAGAACATGGTGGATTCTGAGGCATGATTATTGGGTCTGCAGAATCCTTAAGATTTAATTAAAAAATCCGTACTCTTACACACACTCTGATGATTCGAATTTCGAGGCATTCTTAGTTGCAGTTCTTCTTCCCACATGGCAGTTCAGTACTTTGAAGTTTGAAACCAGCACAAGAAATAATATCAATATCTATTCTATTACAAAATCACTTACCCTTTTTCTTAAACTTTGTTTATGTTAACCTAATACAACGTTTTGGGGTTGGGTGTTTCAATCTGTGGGCGCTGATGAGTGGATTAAGGATTAAAAAGGTTTATCTGGGATGGATTTGGGAGAATATAAACTAGTAAGCAGAGTGGGTTGGAGATATGGGAAACAAAAGCTTTTTTACATGGAAAGTGGGGTTAATTATAGATTATCAAAGGACCACGGCCTAGAAGTGAGATGAGTTAAAAGATAGTTTTTTTTATAAGGTTCTAATATCTAATTGGTTATGATTCGAGTCGAGAATTTAAAGAATTATTTAATATTTTTTATATAAAAAATAATAATAACTAATTAGAGTAGTCTGATTAGTTATAATCAATCTTGTGATATGTTATGATTCGTTTAAGTTATGATATGAATCAATTATTGATGTATTTGATCATTTTCGTCAAAAAAAAAATTAGACGATGAGTCTCATATTTCTTTTAAATTCTAGAAACTAATAATGAGAATCGATTTTGTTCCTGTGGCAAAGTTAAAACCCGTCAAATATATTCTTCATATTAAAATCATGCTATGTTTATCCATAATTAATTTATAATTTTCTTTTAAAAAAAATAAATAAATGGGCTAACTCAGCTTTTGTCCAACATATGGCCTTTCTCTTTTTCTTTCCACAGAATGGCACAAAAACATTTGTTGCAGTCCTTTTTTCTGCCATTGAAATAGAGAGATGATAGGTGGGGACCCATTATAATTTTGCAGAATAATGAAAAGACAATTCAATTTTATTCTAAATTGGAATAAGGAGCACGTGAAGAAAACTGGGAGAAAAAGGTTAGATTAAATGTCATTTTTTTTTTTTTTTTATAACTCATTCATTAATTACGCCAGATTAATTTTGGACCTTTTAGACACATGTCCCTAGCACCTAGAAGGGAGTAAATCGCGAGATATGCCTCAACCAATACCCAAATTCCCAACAAAAATTGTATACATCTGCGCACAAGGAGTCCAACTCACATTGATCGCTCGAAACACCTCAGTCGTAGGATCCCACTGACAGGCCAATAATTGCTTAATACTGAAATGCATCCGCAGGTTCCCACCAAAATTCGAACCCCACCCTGCCGCTGGAAAAATTAAATGTGATTCTTCTTTATTTGTTTGATGAAGAATGTGACCACCACATGACATCCACTCCTCTCATCATTGGCTATCAAAAATACGAAACATGACTCATTCCATAAAGTAATTTATTTCCCCCAAAAAATAATTTTAAACAAAATATTAATAACATTCTCGTTGTACAAAAACATAAAATGAGTGCAATGCCAAATATTCAATTGAAGCAAATGTCGAATGATAACTCGATCATAGGCATTTAGAAACCTATATGGTTGCTCGATGATCACTAGTATCGGGTCCTCTCTTGACCAACTCGACTCAATGCGTGCGTTAAGATATTTACTCAAACTTTTTGATCTAATCAATTTTTGCAAAATAATAGTACAATTTTGTTCACATTCTTGACGAGATACCATGTAAAAATGAGGTGGGTCATTGATCCACAGTTCTTCTATCTTTTCAACATTATGTGTGTTGATGTACAATTTACAAACAATTGTAGATAGAACATGAGTTGTCAATTTGGACATAGCTAACTTGAAGCCCAACACCGTAGTTCGGTTGCTTTGGACTCATCCTTCCATCGTTAGGATTTAATTAAACTAAAAAGTTACATTTGAACGGAAAGATTTGAATTTAAAAAAAAATTTAAAAAAAGAATTTTAAATGACTCATTTTGAAATGAGTTTAAAATCTATCATAATAATTTCAAAAATAGTTCAAAATAAAAATTTAAAAATTTAAAATCCATTAAATCATAAAATTATTCAAAAAAATTCAATGAATTTGTTATTATAAATTTGAAATCTTTAGATTTAAATCAATCAGTTCAAATGAATACTAAAATAATTTGGAATAGATTGAGATTGGGCATGATATTACCCGAATTCAAATTGGGCAAAACTCAGAATAGGCACCGTTGATCCTCTTGCGAATTTTGCCTAGGGGTCTGCCAGATCTTATAGATTTTCCAAGGGCAAAATGGTTATTTTATGTACAACCATATAAACTATAATCCCAACTATATATCTTAAGTTTATCACACGGCTATTTCCTATAATAGTAGGTTGTCTCAATTTACAATAATAATAAATAATTCATACTGAAATTTTAGAAAATATATATAGTAACATTTAATTGAATCTAAACACGTATCAATACTATTAATTAATAAGAAAAGAATTTGAAATTTGTCTATTATAAAATTTTAGAAGTGGTGAGTTTTCTTTGGATTATGTGCAACCGGTTGAACCTTCCCTAGAAGATGTACTTGTTAAAGTCATTTAGTTACTTGTTAAAATTTTATTCTTTTTATTTATGCTTCATTATCTCTTTTCTTTTTTGTTTTTTTTAGGGGAAAATTTCATATATAATTTGCTCTATCTTTGAACAAGGAAGATAATTATTAGGGTAAATTATAAAAATTATTTCTGAAATTTAATTTAATTATAAAAAAATTTAATTAATTTTCAAAATTACAAATACTTCCTTAACATTTATTTCTATTTCACAAATTACACCTATTAAGAGAATATTTTAAATTAAAGATAAATTCAATTGGGTATTTGTAATTTTGAAACGTGATAAGATATTTTTTTAAAATAGGTCAAAACTAAAGAGTAATTTTTTTAATTTATCTTAATTATTAATTAAGTCAATTATTATGTTGAATCCATCTTCTTACTAAGAATTCACCACATGTTATTATAAGTTATGTATTAGTAATGCTCCCTTGTATAATTCTTGAAAAAAAAATATGGGAATAAAATGATGTTACTAAAAATAATTATAATAATTCATTTGTTCCAAATTCATTACTCTTCTTTGTTTTACAATTTTTATATAAGACTCAATTTTTTTATAAAATTATTTTTTTAAAAAAAAATCTTTCACTAAAGCAATTGTTTGAATTTTCAATCGTTAATTTTTAAGATAATAATATAAAAGTACAATTTTTTATCTCAAAATGTGTAATAATAGAATATTAGATAGATACCATATATAAAAATTAAACCACTGGGTTAAAAAAAATGAAATACAATACTTTAAGAATTATTTCTCAACAATTAATTAACTATAAAACAATCAAATAAAAGTTAAATTACCTATATAAATCATGAGTTTTTTAATGTTCTTTTTCATTTTTTTTTTGTCAAAAACTAGTTTTTACGGTCAGTACACAGTTCACCGACAGTTCTTGTGAGGGTTGACTATTGCTCCCTCAGTCAGTCACAGGCACATTGTCTTTTTGCACTCAAAGTCGTAGCAGAATTCACAAGTATAATCACATTACCATTTTTATCTGTTTTTTAATTGGTTCATATGCTTTTGTCACTTTGTATATGGAGTAATAGTTCTTTTTATTTCCCAATATTTCTTTTCATTTATTTATTTTTTCTTTATCTTATAAATTGGTATGAAAGCCTTGATAAATTAATCGGATAATAATGATAGTTCAAGACATCATTAAAAAATCCAAATGTCCAATTTGAAACTCGAATTTTTTCAGATTGAATTTATTTTAACTATAAAAATTACAAAAAGGACAATCAGCATAGCGTCGCATTTGGGGAGAAAATGAAAGAGATTCAAATTTGAATCCGCCTGCTTTTTTTGGTTAAATTTTTAAATTTGTAAAAGAGTCGGGCGGCCTTTTTTTAAATTTTATTTTGTATTTTATTTTTTTATATATTATGTAATATTATTTTTTTAAAATATATTTTTTATAAAAATTAAATGATATTATTTTATAAAATATATTTTTTATATATTTTTAAAATTATAAAATGACTCTAATGGGTACAGTGAGTCTAATCCAAATCTAAAAAGATTCGAATTCAAATTTTTAAAAAATTTTATTAGTGTGGGATTTTAATAACTCGGTTTCAATTTCAATATGAAATTTTCATCAAATTAGATGCTCCCCTCAATTTATTGATCAATTATGAAATTTCCAAATCAAAAGCTTCTCAATTAAGAAAATTGCTGGGGCTTCTCTTTAGCTGACAATTAGTACATGTGTTATTTTATTGAGAAACGCTAAATTTGCCCTGTTTAGTTTTCCTATTTTTTTATATATTAAAATTTAAAATTCCTTATAAAATTCTTCTTCGCCTCCACTTGACCTTAAATTGTAATTCTTTTCATTTTTGCTATTCACAATGGTGGAATAGAAAAAAATTCAACATTTAATAAATACGAATATATTAAAAAAATTTATTAAAGTTATGGTGAAAGAAATGACTAATAAATATAAAAATAGTTAACATACGAATCCGTAGATGTACGAATAAATTACGAATATAAAATAATTATTTGAGAATAAAAATACAGATTACTTTGATATTATTTTTATATGAATTGTGTTTCAACTTATTTTTAAATTGTAAAAAAATTATTTTATATTTGTTTTTATATTGTTTAGTTTATAATTATGACATAACTTAAATATAACTATTTAATAATAATTAATATATTCATAAATTATTAGAATTTTTATTTTTATTTATATTATATTCCATTAATACTTGTACATTATTTTTAAGTAGTTTTTAGATTGTATTTAAATATTTTAAAAGTTTAATAAAATAAAATATTATTCATCAAAAATTATACGGAATAAATATAATACGTGTATCTAACGTTTCACCTTTAAATACACTAAAATATATAATAAAAATCATAATACTTTTTTGTATTATATATATATAATAAAAAATCAACAATCATCCATTAATAAATATAATAATCCACAAATCATACACATCATTATACACATAAATTATGTGTGGGCTCCTGTCCCAATTTTTTTTTTTAACACCAATTACCTTATAATAACTTTGAGTCAAAAATCATCGATTTTTGTAGTAACTTTGCTCGTATTGTACCTTTATAAATCACAATTCATTGTACAAAATTTACCCCGATCAAACAACATTTTATTTTGTATTCAAAACCAATCCAAATCATTCAACCTCGTGCAATTCATGAACTTGAATATTATATAAATTAATTTTAATAGTCAACATATATAGTCCAATTTCCAATTATTCAATTCCTGGATTTAACTATGTCCACTAATAATTGGCTGCCAGCAGATTATTTCCAAGATAAAGAAGGATAAAATATTAAATTATTTTTTTTTTTTAAAAAGTGCAAAAGTAAAGGAAGAAAAATATTAAATATATTAATGGTGCGGGGTTGATGGGATGAGATCAGGTGTACTTAAAAGTTGGGAGGATGAGAATTAAAAGTTGGGCTTTGTTAAAACAGGTAGACCGTAGATCATCATCATAGGCCCAGCTCATTATTCTCCAATTAATAGACTGGTCTCCACCCTACGTATGCCTGCCTGGCCCATTGCTGGCATGGCTAAGCAACCAACACATATTTTATATATATATATATATATATATATATATATGTGTGTGTGTGTGTGTGTGTGTGTGTTTTACAACTTTGATTGGCACCACCAAGAAAATATGCCAAAAATATAGTAATTTCTTTAGGAAATTTTTGGAACTTATGCTTTAATGAAAAGTATTTAAAAATAGAATTATATTACTGAAAGTCAAAATTTTGAGTCATAGCAATTTTTATTTTTTTTTAAGAAATTCAAACATAGCGTTGGTTTCAATGATATATATACACAATGAACAGTTTTTATATTAAATTCTAAAAAATATACTACAACACTGAGATCCACATAATGTTAATGTGGCATAATTAGAGGCGTTTATTCAGTGAAATCAAATTCAACACGCTGAAATGCCATGCCGTATACAAATCAAAATAATCAATTCACTTCGGTTATTACCAAACTTTTTTGGTATTTTCATTCAGTACATCCATTAAAAAAATAAAAAAATATTTAAAATTTTAAATATGACAATCATCTTTTTTTTTTTAATTTTTATTATTTAATTTTGGTAAGTAAATAATAAATAATTATATAAAAATAAAATAATGTAAAAGTAAAATATTTAAAAAAATATTAATTTTGTATTCAAAAAAGTTCGATAAATTGAAACCAAATAAAATACCAAATTTTTGTAAATATGAGGATTTTTAGACTATTTTGTTGATATAAAGGAGTGTTTTGTATTTTGAGCGTATAAAATGCATTTTACCCATTTGGAACCAACTTTTAAAGTTATGAATGGGCATGATATGGGTTTTAATTTTTTATTTTCAAACAAGTCCCACTTCGAATTCACCTTATTTAATTTTTTATTTTATTTTATTTTAATATATATATTTATATAATATTATATTTAAATATATATATATATATATATATTATATATATATATATGTGTGTGTGTGTGTGTGTGTGTGTGTTTACAACTTTGATTGGCACCACCAAGAAAATATGCCAAAAATATAGTAATTTCTTTAGGAAATTTTTGGAACTTATGCTTTAATGAAAAGTATTTAAAAATAGAATTATATTACTGAAAGTCAAAATTTTGAGTCATAGCAATTTTTATTTTTTTTTAAGAAATTCAAACATAGCGTTGGTTTCAATGATATATATACACAATGAACAGTTTTTATATTAAATTCTAAAAAATATACTACAACACTGAGATCCACATAATGTTAATGTGGCATAATTAGAGGCGTTTATTCAGTGAAATCAAATTCAACACGCTGAAATGCCATGCCGTATACAAATCAAAATAATCAATTCACTTCGGTTATTACCAAACTTTTTTGGTATTTTCATTCAGTACATCCATTAAAAAAATAAAAAAATATTTAAAATTTTAAATATGACAATCATCTTTTTTTTTTTAATTTTTATTATTTAATTTTGGTAAGTAAATAATAAATAATTATATAAAAATAAAATAATGTAAAAGTAAAATATTTAAAAAAATATTAATTTTGTATTCAAAAAAGTTCGATAAATTGAAACCAAATAAAATACCAAATTTTTGTAAATATGAGGATTTTTAGACTATTTTGTTGATATAAAGGAGTGTTTTGTATTTTGAGCGTATAAAATGCATTTTACCCATTTGGAACCAACTTTTAAAGTTATGAATGGGCATGATATGGGTTTTAATTTTTTATTTTCAAACAAGTCCCACTTCGAATTCACCTTATTTAATTTTTTATTTTATTTTATTTTAATATATATATTTATATAATATTATATTTAAATATATATATATATATATTTTAAAAAATTAATGATATTATTTTTAAAATTGTAAAATGATTTTTGGATATAACCTGGATTCAACGGTTCTAGATTTGAATTTGAGAAAGGACGAGTCTCAAGTTTTAATAAGTTCGATTTATTATCGTTCCTATACATAAAGTGTATCGATTAATATTATTCATGTGTAGTGCACCATAACATAGTTGATTTCATCCCAGGGGCTGACTTAGTAGGAACGGGGAGGATCGCCGATCATCATTCTGTGCCTCTGCGATCATAGGATGACTGCTGCTTCTCTATTTCACCATTGCTTTCCACTGCCGATTTCATCATAGTTGATGGCATCACCATTTTGAAATTGGAATTGCTTAAACGCAGTCACACCTTTCCTTCACCTTCTTAGTTGGACATCATTACCTATTCTTAGGGTTTCCTAAATAGACACTAACAAACCACATGGGCCCACTGCCTCTGTCGAGATCTTATTGTGACTTTACAATAACACCCCTACCAACTTACTCAATTATGGAAACTCTCTCTCCCAATTTTGGAGGTTGGTATCATGGATTATAAAGTTTTGTTTTAGGATGTGTACATAGAAGTTAAAACTAAAAACTTCGAAAATGCCACTTGAAAAATCTTAACATTAAGAAATATGAAAAAAGAATCATGAGAAATGAAAAAAAAAAAAAAAAAAAGTTTGACTGCTTATATATAATTTGAACATATCCATAAAAAAATGCTAATTTTTTTAATAATTATATTAATTAATTTTCAATATCAAGATATAATATATACTATCATTACGTGAGACAACTTCTGTATTATAACCGATTAATAAAAAATAATTAAAATTAGAAGGAGTCTCAATAAACGAATGAATACATATAAATTTATCGAGGTATTATTTGTATTTATTAAATAAATATAACAATTATGATAGACCATAACATCAAAAAATCATATATTTATAACCATAAAAAAATAAGAGTTTCACTTAAAATAAAAACCTTATCTGGTGCTAAGTGCTAAAATATGAAAAAACTAACCCCATATGCGAATTTATCGAAGTGAAACCATGTGGGGGGGCAAATATTAAAACATTATTTTTTGAAGCGATTTCGTGAATCTAGGAACACTTGTGGGGTACATATGGAAAACTGAATTTCATGGAGAATTAGGGGCATTATGGGAATTTGAACCGGCTCATAAAATCCTGTGCTGCCTACTTACGTAACCAAAGTGGAAATCTTGAGAGTACAGGTATCTAGGGAGGGGCAAAATAAGGATTAAAAAATAAATAAATAAATGGAAATTGATATAAAAAAATAATATTAAAGAGAATGATCCAGTGCTTTATGCCTACACCCGTGACAGATCAAATTGACCAATTAGTCAATGATTATTACAAGTGGGACCCGCTTAAATGGTCCCATTCTATTTCGTGGTCTGCTTTTGGTTTGATTTTGGCCTTTTGTTAACTTAATTAATTAAAATAAATAAAATTGGAAAGTAGGAATTGTGACACTTCTAAAATGAGACACACCGCTACTCTACGCTTTACAAGAATGTTCGATTGTCCTATAATTAAGGACACCTTTCATGAAACTGAAATCTCAATGTTGAAAAAGATGGTTAATTATATTATAAATTAATTGTAACAAGTCTTGACTTGAACTTGTAGAAAAAAGAAGAAGCAAATTTCAATCGTTTAATTCATCTTATAATTTAAAAATAAGATTAATTCTTTATTTTGAGAAATCTTATTAGTAGTGTACATTTACTTCAGTGTTATGCAAAATAGGTTATTCAATGTTTAATTTATATTGTACTCTATCTATTAAGCATTGTATACAATAGATTATTCAATGTTTAATTTACATTATATTTTATTTATTAATATTTATATAGGAATGATAATAGAATGAGTTTGGTTAAATCCAGATCCGTTGCTCCAAATGAAAGTTTTCAAAATTCAAACCCAACGGATTAGACTCGTTTTATTATTTTAAAAGTATTAAAAAATAATTTTTAAAAAATAATACACTAATTTTTTTAAAAAAATATTTTTTTAAGAAATATCACATAAATGTATAATATATATTTAAAAAATAAAAATAAATTAGATATTTTTAAGGTGGGTTTGAAAAAAAAAATTAGAATCCTCCAAAAATTCATTTGTAATAATAAAAATTCATACAAAATATGATAAATTTAAAGCGAATTTGATTTTGAATTTATCATATTGCGAATTTGATTTTGAATTTATCATATTATCATACGCATGTAGATCACTATATTTTTATACAAGCACATGTAATACAAATCTTGTACGCAATATGGTTATGTATGTGTTGTCTTCTTATCCGCAAGTGTTTCTACATCTCACAATGTAAGCTTTAGGCTAAATTTTATTTTAGTCATAAGTTCAGATATATTTTTAGTTTAATTGGGGTTAATTATAAAAATTATTATGAGTTTTTTTTTAATTTATAAAAATTATTTCTCTAAATTTATAAATTATAAACTTATCTTTATTTTGCAAATTTCACATATAAAGTATATTTGTAAAATAAAAATAAATTTCAAGAAAGTACTTATAATTTATAAACTTGAAAGTATAATTTCTGTAAATAGGTTAAATATAGAGACAGCTTATGTAATTGTACTTTATTATTTAAAATATGTAGAACAAGTACCATTTAATGCATTTCAAATGCTTTATTATTACAAAGTCAATGGCACATTTAGGTGATGATGATAAGGGAGGATGAGCAGATGATGGATAAATTTATATGATTATCCCTAGGTTGCTGAAAATTAATCCTCATTACTAACTAAGATAAACCTTTTAGACTAAGCAAACATACATGACTCATTTGAAATTAGTGCTAATTGTGTTTTTAAATTTTAGATAAATATATGATTAATATGAAAAAAAAAAAAAAAGGTTGAAATAGATGATGGTCTTGTGCCAAATGATTAATCCCCCGCTATTTGAAATGATATTATCTTTGATGAGAACAAGAGATCAGAAATATGGGGCTAAGAGTGAAATGTGTTGCCTCCAAACAAGAAGTACCAAATCATTTAATCATGTAATGAATTTGGCATTGCATTCCTAGTTTAGATATGTATCGAAGCAATATTTTCATAATCGGATCGAATGAAATCGATTTTGTTAAAATTAGTGGTTCAAACGGTTGGATCGATTTAATGAAAATTAATTATATTTTTTTTATTTTTTTATATAAAATAATAATATAATAGATTAATTATTATGCAATATATTTTAAATATAAAAATAAATAAATAGTTACATAAAAACACATATAACAAAACACAAAATTTAAATAATCACATAAATATAACAAAATATCAAATTTAAACATTTATAAAAATTTTAAACAAAAAATTAAAAAAAAATATAAAAATCGGTCAAAATCGATTTTGGCCGGTTTTGACCGGTTTGATAGGTTGTTGATCGGTCAAATCGGTCAAAATAATTTTTGACCAAAATCAGATCGGACCGACCTCTGATTTTCGGTTAAATCAGTCAAACCGACCGATCCGATCCGATTTTGAAAATATTGTATTGAAGCTAAGGTGAAGAATTTTGGATCATGCATTCAATAAAAAAGTTAAAAGATACTGATTAGGATATTTATTCGATATTATCGTATTGAATTGAACCAAAATTTTGGTATGTTAAAATATCATATTGAATACCAAATGTCAAATTGAATTAATCAATTCGATTAGATAATTACTATTTTTTTTTTTATATTTTGATTCGAGAATGACAGTTTTTTTTCGGTATTTCAATAATTGATTTAAAAAAATATTTTAAAAATTAGTTATTATAATTATAACTATATTTTCCAATTTTTATTTTTTATTTTTGACAAGTACCAAAATTAAAAATAGTATAAAAATAAATAACAAATATAAAATATATATTAAAAATAATAATTCAATATTATATACGGTTCGATAAACCAAAATCATATTAAATACCAAAATTTCATAAAAATTAAAATCAAATACTAAATTGAATTTTTCAATTTGATGTTTGTACCTATTGAATTTTCGATTTCGATTCGATTCAATCAGTTTATCAAACTGTGTACAAGTTTTGAAATTACAAAATATTCATGAAAGTTATTTTTTTAAATAAAAAGATTAAGTGCATCGTATATTTATATTATTAATTATCAATCATCATCGAATATCTATTATAGAAGTAGATAAATATTTGCGTATCCAGGATTAATACTAAATAGGGAATTGCTCTCCCAAAATTCCAAAATTTTAATTTTGCTACTTGAACTAGACGTCATTGAAGACAAAACAAAAAATTAAAATTTACGACCACAACAATTCTTTCTTTTGTCACCGATAAAAAAGATGAAACACCGATAAAAAAGACAATATTATTACAAGAATTAGGACATCACTAGTTTCTATAACGAACAACTATTATTTTTTTCCAAATTAAAAAAAAAAAAAGTATCATGAGAAGAATTACTAAAAGTTAAAGATTTAGTATATATCAAAAACACAAATAGCCATGTATATCCATTTGGTGAAGAAAATAAAGGAAGAAATTGAATAACTTATTTAAATACTAAAATAGAAGTAGAAGATAAGTGGCAAATTGAAAATTCCTAAAAATTGAGATCAAAGAATAATATTTGAGAACCAAAAATAAATGAAAAACCAACTTAGATTTTGTGTTCTTGTTTTGTTTGATATTGTGTCTTTTGTGTGTGGGCCCACAAGTGATAAGGGGTGATGCTGGATTGACACGTTGACAAGGTACATTTGTTTGGGAGTGAGTATTCACACACAAGTGCATTGCCATTCATTTGGATGCCTAAAAATTTGATGCAAAAAAAAAAAAAAGAAAAAGAAGAAAAATATATAGAGCAAAAAAAAAAAAAAAACATTAACGGTGGGACAGAAGATTGTAGCTTGCATTTTGAATTTTTTATTTTAATTTATATTTTATTATGTATTCTCTTTAAGGTATATAAACCACAGTAAAGAATTTAAATAAAAAATATTTTATATATTTAATATTTATTTATAATATAAAATAAAAAAAGATGAAATATTAATTTGAAATAAAAGATTTGAATTGTGGGCACTCAACTCTCCTATAAAATTTATTTTTTTCAAAATTTTAGGTTTTGTTTGAAGTTAATTCAATTTCACTTCTAGAGTTTGTGCAAAAAAAATTTAGAAAGATTTATTGTATGAAAATATATAGACACTGTGAAGTATAATTGATTGTAGGAGATATATAGTTCCAACTCTAGATGTCATATGTTATAAGGTTTTATCTGATTAATTGTGTTATATTATTATTTTATATTATATATTATTTTTAAATTAATATAATAATTGAATTATACAATAAATATATACATATTATTTTCAGAATAATATAATAATTAGATTATATAAATATATATATATTATTGATAAGATGATTTAAATATGTATAAAAATATATATATATATAAATACATATATATATATATATGTGTGTGTAATAATGATTAATTTTTTTTTATAATATCTAGAAAAATATTGAAAATGTGTTTTGAAAGATTTTTCAGTATTTAAATGTTTAATTATATTTTCCGAATACACTAAAATGGATGGAACTGAAAAACCAAACAAAGCCTTAACTTAATCGTGGAACCAATAAACTTTGGTCTTAAATATTTGGTGCCCACGCGGAATCAGGACGCGTGCGGAACCGGTGAGCCTGCTTCAATTAATATGCATGCTAAACCATATTGTCATTTATTCTTACAAACAAATTATTATTTCCTCGTGAATTTCTATGTACATTAATATTGAGATCAAAGCGTGAACCAAATGTCTACCTAATTAATTTACATATATCTTAATAATTTTTGCATTATCAGACCCAGCTAGATAAAAATTGGAACACAAAATACTTGATAAGTTTAAATTTATTTTACACATGAATACGAAAATCTAACTATAAATTTGCTCTCATTAATTGTAATAAAACAAAAATTCTATATTTTTTCATTTTGAGTGAAAACAAATTAATCTTGTCACGACGACGAAAATATGTAGTAATACGGTATAATCTCATGTAATCAACTTTCATCGATTTACTTCTTTTTGAGTATGAACGGATAATAAAATAAATATTGGAGATAATTGATTATATTTAATTTATTCAATCGAATTTTATCGACAAAATCACAAATAATCTTGACTCTCAAGAAATTTTTTTTGTTCTAAATGTGATTTTCACAATCAAATTAACAGTTAAAATTTCAAATCAATTTCGAACGATTTTTAGATATACAAGACTTCAGTATACGTAGTCTTCAAACTCCAATTTTAAGAAATTTATTTCTCAACACCGTTTCGAAATTTTTTCTTTACTGACCTTAAAATTTTTACTCGATTATTTGTATAAATAAAAATAAATAAATAAGAATACTAAAAAGAACTTGCACAAAATTTCTACCTACTCTTCCTTTCAAGACAAGTTTATTCAAGATGCCTTTTTGACAAAATTGGATAAAAAAAACAAAAGCACTTGTAGTGGTGAAAAAATAACCTTCCAATCCACTCTACGTCTTGCAAAGTTTTCTAATATAGACATTGACAATTTTGTTCCCTTGTTAGCCAAATTATTGATTACCAAAACTACCCCCACAAGAGTATACCAAAATTTTCTAATTAAAGGCAATTCATCCCACACACACGCACACAGCCCATCAGTGAGAGTGGGTAGAGTTGTGTGCCCAATTTTTCTTAAAAAAATAAAAATAAAAATAAAATAATAATAATGGAGTTTTTAGAGAGAGAAGGAAGAGAGAGAGAGGAGTGGAAAATAATAATAATAATGAAAAAAAGGAGTGGGGAAGAGTGAGAGTAAATGGGGGAGAGAGAGAGAGAGAAGAGAAGCCTGTCTCGTGAAGCAGCAGGTAAGAAGGCAAGGAAAAGAAAAATATAAAGCTCTTTTCTTTTCCTTCTTCTTCCTTCTCTCTCTCTTTGGCCATTCATTCCCTCTGTAAAACCCCTTGGTTTCTCTCTCTAAAGAAAATCAGAACAGGTTTCTCTCTCTAACATTCACATTCATTCTTTGCTTCTCCCTTTTAAATTCACGAGATCCCCACCTATTTCTCTCTTTCCCCTCTCCCTTCTTCCCCACCTTCATGCCTTCTTCAAAAACCTTTGTTTTCTTTCTCTGTCCCTCACCATTGTTGCTGTTTTTCTCCTAGTTCACATTGCTGGGAATACACTCGGTGTAATTCAAACAGGGTTCATTTACGTGCAGACTAGTGAATACATACAGAAAGGGAGAGAGGGGGAGTTGGAGCGGTGTGTGTGAAAATGTCGTCGCAGTCGGGGAAAACTAAACCGGAATTCGGATTGGAATCGCTGTCGGATCGGTTGAGAAACACCTTAACCTACGACGAAGAAGATGACGGCGTTAACGTTAACAAGCCGGACTTCCGGGAACTTGATCTGGGCTCTCCTGTTTCGCCGCTCCGAACCCGAACTGGTGGTGGACTCACTGCCACCACTACTACCACCACGAGTAGCAGTTCCAGTTCATCCGGATCGGTTTCGGGCCGGAACTCGGCCGGACCCAACTCGAATCTACCCAGAAAGTCAGATTCCAATCCCAACAGCCATTCGGGTGAACTTTCCGTTGAGAGTTTCCCTTCTACGGCTCGAAACTCCAAGCCGGGTCATACCCGGTCCGATTCAGTTGGGTCTCATCCACTAATTTACTCCGGTTCTGGGTCCGTCACATCCCCAACAGTGAATGTGCTTCCCGCCGGCAACATTTGCCCCTCGGGCCGGATTGTGAAAACCGGCATGGCTAGTCGGTCAACGAAAACCGATGTTTTGGGGTCTGGTTCGGTGAATTATGGCCATGGTAGCATAATGCGGGGCGGTCTTGCATCTAAACCGGGGCTCGATAGCGGGCCTGCGAATTACTCTAGAGGACTAATGGTTGGCGGGGAGCCGGGGAAGAGAACGGGAGTGTGCAGTAGTAGTGATCCGGAGGAGCTAAAGAGAATGGGGAATGATAATTACAGAAAGGGTCTTTTTGCGGAGGCTGTGAGCCTTTACGATAAGGCAATTGCAATATCTCCAGGTAATGCTGCATACCATTTCAACCGTGCCGCGGCTTTGATGGGCTTGAGGCGTTTGGTGGAGGCAGCGAGAGAATGTGAGGAGGCCATTAGGTTGGATCCGGGTTATGTGAGGGCACACCATCGCTTAGGATCTCTGTTTCTTAGGTGAGTTTGTGAACAAAGTTAGAATCTTGATTGCATTAGTGTAATAAAGGTCGAATCTTGATGCTTGTGGTTGTTATTTGTTTTTCAGTTTTGCTTACTACTGTAAGATTTCATAAGCTGCAATGTAGGTATGTTTTAGGATGTAGTGATTCTAATCTAAATTGGTGAAACTGGTTTGTTGATTTTTTGTTGGTATTCTTCAGAACTAGTGTGATTGTTTTGTGAGGTCCGATTTGAGTTGGCGTGGAAATCGTGCATGCATTGATCTACATTATCTTGAATGCTTTTGTATATCTTCTACTAGATCTGGTTCAGCTCGGATTCCTTGCCAAGAAGGTTTTGACTGTTTGTTTTTTTGTGGCTAAGTCTCTTTCATTTATTACCCCATGGCCCCCATTGCATTACATCTGTGTCCTTGATCTTCAACTTGTATCACTGTACGTTTTGGTTCTTTGTTTTTGTGGTTCCCGTTCTTATAAGATGCAGGACGGTGTTGGTTTCCTGGGTTAATGGGCCACTTTTAGCTCTGTAATAATGGGAATCGACAGAGCATTATAATGACTTTTTTTACACCGGGATTTTTCTTATTGTTATTTAAATTCAGTTAAGGACGATTCTACTTAGGTGTAATAAAGTTTTATGTATGTACTCGTCATGGTTACTTCCTGCAGCTTTACTAATTTACCATCTTTTCATAGTTCATTATTGAAAATCTCATGTTTGTGTAGTGTTTGGTTGTTATGGTACTTTGCCTTTTGCCTTTCTGGCTTAGGTTTGGAATTACTTGGTGTTTAGCATGCATGTGTCCGTAAGCTATTTAATTCCTGGAAGGATTGCAGTTTAGGACAGATTGAGAATGCCAGGAAGCACATTTGTTTTCCTGGGCAACAACCAGATCCCATAGAGTTGCAGAAGTTCCAATTTGTGGAGAAGCATCTGAGCAAGTGCACTGATGCCCGGAGAGTTGGCGATTGGAGAAGTACATTGAGGGAAGTTGATGCTGCCATTGCTTCTGGAGCTGATGCTTCACCTCAGGTGTGTCCCTAATCCTTTGAACTACTGATAATTATTTATCTAGATATCATAAAGCCGAAGTGAGTATCTCCGACTGAACTGGTTGAATTTCAATATACAGCTTTGCGCATGTAGGGCAGAAGCTCTCTTGAAGCTCCATCAACTAGATGATGCTTTTTTGGCTGTGTCAAATATCCCTAATCCTGCTCCATCTACCAGTCTCCATTCCCAGTCAAAGATATTTGGGATGCTTCTCGAAGCATACCTGTACTTCGTTAGAACCCAAATTGAGTTGGCCAGGGGAAGGTGAGTTCAGACATGTTTGCACACCTCCATCAGATAAAAGAGATTAAGGGTTCAAAGTATGAGATGAATGATGAATGTATGCAGGTTTGATAGTGCACTTACAGCCATTGAGAAAGCTGGACAGATAGACCCTTGTAATGTCGAAATCTCAATTCTACTTAACAATGTGAGGTTGGTGGGCCGAGCTCGTGCTCGTGGGAATGAGTTATTCAACTCGGAAAGGTTCACTGAGGCCTGCTCAGCGTATGGAGAAGGTCTCAAACTTGATCCTTCAAATTCTGTTCTCTACTGCAATAGAGCAGCTTGTTGGTTTAAGCTTGGTCAGTGGGAACGGTCAGTGGATGATTGCAATCAAGCTCTCCGTATCCAGCCCAATTACATCAAAGCTCTACTTCGAAGGGCTGCCTCAAACAGCAAGGTAAGATATCTCTGTACTTGCTTATGTTATAATGTAGCACATATTTGTACTGCATGTGCAGGCCCAATACTGTTCCAATTTCGAGGTTTAAATGTAATTAAAACTCACTTGTTATAGCTTGAACGATGGAGCGAAGCCGTGAGAGATTATGAGGTTTTAAGAAGGGAACTCCCAGATGACAATGAGGTTGCTGAATCTCTGTTTCATGCACAAGTTGCATTGAAGAAATCACGTGGAGAAGAGGTGCATAACATGAAATTTGGTGGGGAAGTGGAGTCTGTTTCAGGTCTTGAGCAGTTTCGAGCTGCAATTTCTTCGCCTGGTAAGTGTGTTTTCGTTAGGCCTTGAACTCATTTTTCATTGTCGTACCAGTGAATGATCAAAGTTGGGAAATGCAGGTGCATCTGTGGTCCATTTCAAAGTTGGTTCCAGTGTAGAATGCAAGCAGATATCTCCATTTTTGGACACATTATGCAACCGGTATCCATCTATTAATTTTCTCAAGGTAGTGTGACCTGCAGTGAAATTTGTATTTTCAGTTGATGTTTTTATCGTATAGGAAAGCATGGCTTCATGCCTGTTCTGATACTTTATCTTCTCTCAAACATGTGTAAAAACACCTTATTATTGTCTGTTTATTTTTAATTGAAGGTGGATATTGAAGAGAATGCCGCAATTGCTCATGCTGAGAATGTTAGAATAGTACCAACGTTCAAGATATACAGAAAGGGCATCCGAGTGAAGGAAATGATCTGCCCAAGTCCAGAGGTTTTGGAGTCCTCGGTGAGGCATTATAGTATTTAGATTATTGATGTTTGATACACGTATGCCTTCGTGTCATGCTCTTCCTCTTGCATCCCTAACACCCCAGCATGTCTGAAACTGTCTTCCCTCTCACCATTTGACGGTTTTTAGTTACCTGTGACATAATTACAGCCATTACATAATAATCTCAATAGGAGCCACATCTGCCAATTGCCAGTGGAATCAAAGACATAGCTTAGTACCCTTTTGCTCTTCTTTTTTTTTTTTTTTAATTCATTCTTTCATCTGAATCCATCTTCGGCCTTTTTCTCTTTTCTCATTTATAACTTTTTTGGACCTTTCATCTTACCATTTCCCTTTAGAGCAGCTACTTCCTAGTATATCTTCATTGGAGAAAAGAGTAGTGAGGAATATGTAAAATTATTTGCCTTGAAATTTAGAGAGAGAGAGAAAGAGGGAGGTGGTTTTGTTGGCTGGATGGCTTTTTAGATGAGGATCTGTACATGTATATATGGTGATGATATATACAAAACCATTGGAGGCCCCATTGAAGGAAATGAATTGTCTGGTGGGTACGTATTGGGTTAGTGAAAGAAGGATGAATATGATGTCATTGATATTGATGTTTCTTTTTCTCAATCATTTAATCAATAAAAATTTCTCAATTTTTTTCTTTTCCTTTTTCATGTATTATCCTTGTAGAAGACATGTTCAACAGTTCATCTTTATACCAAAAAACCTTTTCTCTTTCATTTGATTAATGGATTCTTGGATTACATTTGTTCTTGAAACAGTGGCTAATTTAGTCATTATCTCTCTCTCTCTTTGTTAATTGTTATGCAAGTTGAAGAGAGTAGTTCTTTATTGATGGTTGCTTTGTATCTCGTATTACAATGTATAAATTATATTTTTAAATACATACACGCCATTAGAGCTGGAATTATTGTTGGCACCTGACTTGCCCTCTAATGAAACTCTGAGATTTAGATTGTATTCATTCTAATTACTAAATTCGTAGAGTCTGGTATTATTATTTATTGTCACTATCTCCTCGTGTCTTATCCAATGAAATGAAATCCTAGATGCAATTCAAACTTGAACTTGAAAAATCCGAAATGGTTAAGTTGTGGTGTGGTGGTTGAATAAAGATAATTGTATAATTCTATATCCCATCATCCAAAGATGGACACTTTGTTATTGTTTCTCCATTTACCTTTAGGAGTAATAATTATATGCAAGAGTAGATGGGAGGGTGCTTAGTCAAAAGCCCTAATCCCTGTGTAGAGGGGTTCTATTTTTTTGGCCAAAAATCACATCTAAGCATTAAATATTTGCTAACTTCCAAACAGTCCCCCCCCCCCCCCCAACATATAATAAATCCATGGAAGGGAATTGTACAGAAAGAAATAATTAGTCGGTGGGGAAACAAATTAAGTAAAAGGGGTTTGAGAGAAAAGAGATCAATTTTTGTGTGTAGAGTTGCTGCATTCAATTCTTGCTGCCCAACGCATTTTGTTGACTGACGTGATACCTACCTTGGGATATTGCCCAAGGATTTGATTCTTGGTTTGCTTTCAGTACCTTAGCGCTAATAATTATGGTAAAAGCTAGTGTTTGGTTAAACTTATTTTAAAGATATTATAAATTTTTATATTTTATAAGATGTTTTTAAAATTTATAAGTTATTAAATTTTTATTTTTAAAATAAACTCTTCAAATATTTAGATAAAATAAGATTATATTGTTTATAAGATGTTAATAATGGTGATTTTATAAATAATATAATCATAACAAAAAGGAGTTGAAATTCTCTACTTTTTTAAAATCTTAATAACTTATTTTAGGAATTTATAAGTTCGGCCAAATATCTTTTAAGTGGGAAATTCCAAGTTTTGTACGAGCTGTATTGGTTTTTTATGTGAAAGTTCAACAAAAAAAAAAAAGAAAGAAAAAAGGAGAGTTTCTTGTATTTTTCTTGATCATGTTTGGATTTTAGATTTTAGTGTTGAAAAGGAAAATAAATTATCATTTAGAGCAAGGAAAATATTTTTCTTTATTATTTCTCGAGGTCCAAACATAATGATAAACTCAGAAAGTGGTTTTTAGAATTTCTTTTAGTGGATGTACACTTTAGAAGTAGTGATTTTTGTGAGAAAAAAGTATTGATATTGGACAATATGTAAAAGGAGCTTTAAGAATAAATTGCATTGAAAATAAAATTTTCCCAAAAGTTCTTTCATAAATTGAACCATTTCATCATCATCTGACCTAAACTTGCATTAAATTTACTCCATTTCTTATTATTTACAACCATACTTTTTTTGGACTCAGGACCACACATCCTGTACTTATCATATATTTAAGAATAGCAACCCCAAGGGTCCAAAAAGAATTGTGCCTTCCGAACACTATAATGTAGCAAAAAATTTGCCCCAAACAAAGACCAAAGGTTTTTGATCCGTCGGTCGAATTTTTACTATTATAAATGAATTTAGATGAGTTTTAAATTTTTATTATCAAATTCTATCATATTTTTTCTATTTAATTTCTTAAAATTTATTATATATATATGCTTTTAAATAAAATATATTTTTTAATGTACTACTTTTTAATATTTATAAATAATAAAAATTGATCTAATAGATTTAACCTATCGAAATTCGAATACAGAATAGATCGAGTTTCGAATTTAATCAAAATTTAAATACAAAATATCTTAATAGAATGAATTTCGAGTTTATCAACTGTGCATTGCCATGTAACCTAGTAAGACTAATGTTTTGTCTTCCAACTCCCGTAACTGGCGCGTGGAGCATATATCATGATCTATAATAAAGCCAAATTGAAGAAATTAATGCAGGAAACAATGAATTGAAAAAGTGTAGGAAAAAACACAGGATTTGGGATTCCACATATCATAAAGCTGATCAAAAGGGCCAAAAGAGAAACACTCACACTCACTAGAAAGTAGCTTAAAAAAGAAATAAAAAAAAATATAAAATCCAACAGACAAATTAGTGGTAATATTGATGACGAAATCTTTGGGGGGCAGTATTCTTTTATCGTGACAAAAGGTATTTCTTGGAATTTGGAAAATTTGAAAAAATTATGATTAACCCTAATGTAAAATTCATATCGATTAAATTTTTTTATCTCAAACTCGATATTATTCTTAAGAAGCCTCAAAATGCTAATATTCATAAGATATAAATTCATGTAAATTTCATCATATCTCATAATTTAAAAAACTCTCGAAAAATTACACTCGAAACCTTACGACAAAAAGTGTCGATGAAGGGTAAAATGGTAATTAACAATGTGCATACATACATGCATACAGAAAATATAGCCGTTACAACTTGATGAGGACGAGGCATGGCTTGGGTTCTTTTTCTTTTTTCTTTCTGTTTTTTGGTGGGGGAGGGGGGTTCAGTTACATGAAAACATCTTCTGCATATCAAATTGAATATTTTTTCAGTTAAGCAGTAAAAAATTTAAATTAATATAAATTACATGTATAATTACTAAATTTTAAAATTTTATCTCATTAAAAAATTAAAAAAAACCTCATTATCTATTATTTTAAAAATAAAAAATAAATTATATTTTTTAATATTTATTTTTTAACTTTATTCTTGACCCAAAACACATAACGATACCTTTCCTAATATCCCATTTTCCCACAAAATAATTGCTTACAAGCATCTTCTCCCCAAGAAAATGTTAGTCAAAGACACAGGATGATTGATATGACCCTTCAATCCTGCTTTTTTCACTTGGAGAATCTCCACCAGCACAACGGGTAAAAAATAGTTAAAATAGGGAATGGTTTGAAAATTTTGACTGTCTGGTCAAAAATATGTTCGTGGGTGTGTTGTCGGATTGGAGAAAGAAATGGACAAATGGAATTGATGGTTAATCATGAATTTTTACGCCAGGACTTTCAATTATTGTTTGTCCTCTGCTGCTTACCTAGAGGATGCTCCAAGGCTGGAATGCTACTAATAAAGTCCATTTATGAGATGTTAAAGTATTTATTTTTTATTTATATATAAATATATATATTTATATACATACATGTGAATAAATAATAAATTTTTACTCAATATATATTATATCAAATGGAGCATGCATTTTATCAATAAAATCATAAATAGTTTCAAAATTAGGTGAATGCAAATCAATATAATATTTGAGAAAATAACTTTACAAGAATGCAACTGATGCCATAGTTTAGGGATATAAATTGTAATTAACGCTAACTTAAATTTGTTACTTTAATTTATAATAACTCCTATGAGTACCATGCAAATTGCGATATTGAAAATATATTGGGTAAAATTTATTTTCGTCCCTGAGTTTAAATCTCAATTGCAAAGTTGTCCCCATGGTTTTTTTTTCATTCAGTGTCATCCTTCGGCCTATATTTTCAAACCAGAATTTTCATTATGACTGAAGTACCCTTTATTTACAACCTGACAATTTTATTTTTAATATTTAACAATATTAAAAAGTTAGAAGTTTTAAAATTTAAAAGTTGGTTCACATCTTTTCTATAATATTGATTGTATATACAAATAATTAGGAAGCTTAATTTTATGTAAATTAATAGGTTATTAATGCATTTATATCTTAGTCTATATGAGCACTTAAGTCCAAGAATGTGTTACTAGAGTGGAGAAGAAATTGCAGTGCAAGACTTATTAGTTTTTTTTATTAAGTGTTGCTGGTATTTAGAGTGCAACTTAGAATATATTTTTTTTCTTTTTCTCTTTTGGAAATCAAACAAACTCTAGGGCTTTGTTTGTTTTTACTTTCGATTTTTTTGAGATTTTTTTTTTAGAATGTATTTTGGTAATGAGAATGGAGAAAGTGTGGAGAATGAAAATGTATTTGGATGTTCTGTTTTGAAAAAATGATGCGATATATTTTGAAGGATATTTTTTTATTGTAAATGTATAATTAATGTGTTTCTTGTAGTTAGTAGAAGATATTTTTAACTGTAGATGTCTTGTCAATTGAGGAATAGTAGTATATATTATTATTTAAAATTGTAATATATGATTGATATATTTGGTAAATAAAAATACTATTTTTAGAAAAATATACAAGTGGCAAACACATTTTTATTTTTGAAAATGTAGAATGAAAATGAAACCGAACAAAGCCTAGAACTCGATTTCTAGTTATTATTTTGCTAGAAAAGTCTACAAAATTTTGTTAGGAACACATTTGAATCCTTAACTTGAAAGAGTAGGATCATGAAAATATATAATCCATGCATTAATATATGGTGGAATTGCAAAATGAAAAATTTCACCCGATAAGGACTACATTGAAATTGAATCTAAAAGAAAAGGATGAATTCGACTTTGTAGGTTTTAAATTCAAGGGTATTTCAGTCATATTGAAATTTTTGGCCGGAAATTATAGACAAAAGGATGATTTTGAGTAATTTAGAAAATTTAGGGACGACTACGCAATAGAATCTAAACTCGGGGGCAAAAATGAATTTTACCCGAAGTTACATGCACTATACAGTGGATTAAGTTTTGGGCATTGTGTAGCCCAATGAAGTTTTGGGTCTCAGGTGTGAGTTTTGTGCAGGCCCAATTGAGAGGACCAGTGTTGGCAGCCTGTTTATTTTACGGTTCCAGTAGCCTTATTAGGCCCATTTGCTTTGAGCCGGACCAGCTTGTTGTTCGCTAGGGCTTTTAACCAATGCCCCAAGCCTTCTTCAGGCCCATTTTTTGTTTCGATATTTTTAACTTTAAATTTTTCATCACTAGAAAATAAAAATAAGTTTGTTTAACATATGAAAATTGAATTGCTAACGCTAGTCTAGATTTTATTGTTTTGTGAAAAAAAAATAAAAAATCATAGTTCTGATGATTGTGCCAAACAAAGTTGTTCCTGTGAGGTGTTGGCTTGATAATTTAACTCAGAAATGGACTTGTTTGTTGCATTTGCAGGTGATGCCTTCCTTTCCAATTTGCATCATAGTATCACAACATCCATGCTAATACCCCTTCCTTACTCTATTTTTTTTTATCTCTAATCTCAATTTTTATATGTAAATTTAAAATTTAATCCTCATGACGTGGCATCATTCCAATTCATCAAACTCCTAATTTGATGTCAATTATTATGTGGGTCCTTATATACGTCACAATAAGTTATCAGAACATTGAGTTGTCGGTGAAAACCCTACGATGGTTAAGTAAAAACCATAGCAGGGTGAATAATCAAGAAGTAGAAAATTGAATATTGTATAACACCTTAAAATAATGAAGGATGGCGTATTTACAGTTTTCGGATAGAAGATTGTCATCCAGTGTGATGTTGTACATGGACCATTTAGACTTAGGGAGCCCATGGACTCGATCCATTTTGGTGGGTCATTCATTGTTGGGTCATGTCCTATCACCTCTCACATGAATCAAAATATCTATCTCACTTCCTAAAATTAACAATTATGTTCCGTCCATGCTCCTTGGAGGATTATAACCCTCCCCTCCCCCATCTCTTAATACGAAGTATACCATAATTAGTTTCTTTCGAATACATTGTAATAATTTTTCTGAATATATTTTTATGATTGAAAAAAAAAAACATAATTTGGATAACCATCGCCAGTTTATGGATTATACTTGACCATGACAATAAAAATAAATTAGATTGATTGAAAAATGTATAGTTTCACAAGTTTTGCTTCAATGAAGCCAAAGAACTCTATTATATAGTTTCCCATTGTCATATGCTTACAATAAACTGAAACACATCAAATTCAACCCGTAACCCGAATAATTTTATTAGGAAAAAGGAAAATATCACAACTCAGAAATCCACCTCCAATTCAAGCAGTAAATATAGTGTGTGTCTGTGTTTATATATATATATATATATATATATATATATGTGTGTGTGTGTATGCATCCCCTGATCATATTTAAGCAGTTATTGGCCCAAAGCAAAAGCCTCAACGGGGAAGTCTTGGTAATTCCGGCGAGGCTCTTGAAGTGAATCTTCCCCGTCGGCGCCTCATCCACTTTTATTTCACTCACCGGCGGCCATAGCATCAGCTCCTTAGCCTTCACCCCCGCCAGCTTCTTTATCCTCTTCTTCTCGATGTGCCCATTGATCTCGCTGCTGTAACTCACGAGTTTGCTTATCATCCTGAAATCGTGTTCCACTTTCTTCTGCTGCACTATCCACATGTAGCCCGTGGCCCGCACGAACCCCACTTCGATCACCTCTGCCAATGGCAAAAGCCCGAGCGGCAGCCCGAACTCTTCCAGCAGAGCTATCGCCATTTTCAGGCCCTCTTCCTGGCCCGATCCCTCCTTCTTTTTCCGCCATTTTTCTTCTTCTTCTTTGGACGTGATCAGTTAATAATTTGCATGTATGCATGTTGGGATATTTATAGTATGTGCAGAGTTTTGATGGTTGAATTCATCGAAGTTTCTTGCTTTGGTTTAATCGGGCGGTTTTTGATTCATGTGCTGCAGATTTTTTGGTAACTTTTGGAAAATAATATTTTTGTAGTGTAATGGAGTGGTATATTTTTCACAGTTTTCATTTTATTGGTTCTCAACTCTTTTTTTTTGTTTTTTCCCAAATTTGGCTTCACTTTGGTGTCTTTTTGGATGAAGTGCATGTTTGGTGGCTGAGTTGCTGATGTTGATTTCAATCACTACTACATAGACTGTAAAGGGTTGTTAATAGGTTGGTTTTTAACCTAAATTGATTATATGGAGCGGTATAGGTTTGGTATGAGTTTGGTCATTTTGGATACATGTCTTGTTAAGGAAAAATTAAATTCGACGCCCGTTTCATCCCGACTCCAAAAATCAATGGGTCTAAAAAAGTTCTATTTGAATTGATGAATTTGAAGTGAGAGATTTCAAATTCATAATAATAAATACAGTAAGTTTGTATGAATAATCTCATAATTCAATGAATTTTAAATTTTCAAACTTTTATTTTAATGTATTTTTCGAGTTGTTGTGGTAGATTTTAAATTCATCTTATATGTAGTCATTTGGAATTCTTATATCAAATTCTTCCATAAAAAGCAAATTATTTCATCCAAATACAATTTTGCAGTTACTTTTCTTTTGGTATGATTAGTGAATTTTGATATTTTTTATTTGTACCAGCTAATAAAGTGATTATTGATTTTGATTATGTTTTTTTTTTTTTTTTTTTCTAATTACTAAAGGTAATAATAATACTGATTTATACGAGTTGAATTTATTTAAATTAAGTGTTCCCCGAACCTGCTCGAAGCATCCGACAGCTGGTTCATATAGCCTATCTGCATACAATTACTTCAATATTAATATAACTTATTTATAATGCATGTTTGTATATAAATCAATTATAATTTTTTCGACTTAAAGTTGAAGTCTAAAAATAATTTTGAAATAATTTTTGAGTTGATATAATAATATTGCATAGTCACTCAATTTAAAAATTAATAAGATTAAACTAATTAATAATTATAAAATATATTTTATATTAAAAAATAATAAAAATATGAGATGGGTCCACTAATATCCGTTACTCGTCCCGAACCTGATCGTATTTTAAAAATTAAAATTCGTACCCGCCCCAAAATAGATTTGGATCTGATTGAAAGGGCGGATTCATTACAAATACGAATTTAAACATGTCCCATTGTTATTCCTAAATTCGATCTCATTAGATTTAATTTTATGATGAACTATAGATCCAACTTAGATTAAGTTATAAATTATTTAAATTTATTGTGGTTTGATCCTCATCAAATTGGATTAGGCAAGACTGGATTCAAATAATGATGATACTTCAGATTTCAGTTTGGATGTAGAGGTTGAAGAGCTTCACAGAATGGAGGAGTTGGTAGTAATGAAGAATAAGTTGGAGAAGATTAAGAGTCAAAATAATTGGTAAGAAAATTGGCAACTACTCTGGCTTTTCTGCCTATTATAACTACTGTGCAAGTGTAATATAAGCAAGATCGGAAAACATTTAACTGGTCTTTCTGCTTCTGTGGGCTATATGCTATTGTTTAACTTTGCTGTGAATGGGCTTTTCATTTTCTTTTTCAGGACAATCTTCATGGATTAATGAATAATTTTTGCACTTTTCTGAAATTTATAGGGAATGTACCATCATTCTGGTTATTGAGTTCTGTAGCAAATGGGGTATATAATACATAAACTTCCGCAAAATCAAAATCAATTCTCAAACTAAGCCCTCCAGGAACAAGTGCCCAAATCAATATCAATTCTCAAACAAAGCCTTCTAAAAACGAGTGCCCGTCATTATTTCAGCACAACTTTCAACTTGCAAAGTTACACTTTGATCCAGATTTCCCACACTTTGATCCGACGGTGATAATGTTCGTAAGGCTTTCCTACAAAACTTTTTGCCTAGATAAAACTAGTTGACAATCATTCAGGCCAAATAACTTGAATCATGGATCACAATGCATAACAAAAGTATCTTTAACTCATTTTACATTTTGAACGACAGTTTAAACAGGGAACTAGTGAAATGCCAAACTCTTGAGAATAGAAAACTCCAATGGTTTGGAGCATAATTGTTCCTCCAAATTTTCCATATTCATTTGATGGTCAACAAGATACAATTTTAGTTATTTTTGGAAATCCTGGGTCCCATGTACTTCAGGCACCACTTGCATATAAACGTGTCCATTCTTTAGCTGCAGTATTGATAATGAAACGAACTTGATCAAGTAGTGCTAACATTAACACCAAGGCTAGGTTTTCACTTGCTTATAAACTATTAGAAACAGAATTGAAAGCATACCTGTTTCAACAGCTTCAGCCTCATTTGTTTTCCAATGCTTGGCAATGTTTTCAGAGAGTGGGTCATCTGGATTTGGAGCACTCAATAGTGCTTGAATGCTAAACATAAGCAACAGAACGATGGGAAGTCAATATTGTTCAATATACAAATAATAGAAGAGATAACTGTAGAATTATCTAAGCAGAAAGAGTCTCAAATGCATATCACATTCTAAATTAATACTGAAGGAAGAAATTACATAAACACATTTTCTGAAATTGGAACAACTTTAGTTCTTCATCTAGCAGTTTCATAAAGATATGAAAAGCTTATATTTGGTATGAGAACATTACATATTTCATTACCTCAAAAGTACAGTTCTAATTTGAAGTGCTGGACTCCATTTGTCCTTGAGAATATCTAGGCATATCCTTCCAAGCTGCATTGAATTTTCATTAGGCGATATGCAAGAATAGTGGATTCAATATAGAAATGAAGAAAATCCAAACTAAGAGAACAAACCTTATCAATGTTTGGGTGGTAAATTTTTGTGAGAAAGCGAACCTGTTGGAAGAGAGTGTGAAAATCGTCAGGTATGTTCTGGCCCAGATAAACACAATCTCTTTTCATTAGAACTTTTTGAAAGTCTCAGTAACAAAGACTTTGCAACAGACAAAACTACTTTTATTTCCATCGGTAACATGTGCCGTACAAAATCTAAAAATCTCATTTTTTGTAGGCCCATATTTACTGAAGTTGAGGTTACTCAATAACTCTCTAAGGAAAAAGTTTGAAAACATAGACAGCTCGTTTAAAGGTCAAATAGACATGGTCTCCAATCACTGGTTCACTCACCAGGATAGAACAATACATTCGCACAATCTCACCACTGAATGCTAAGTGTAATAATCATAACATCTAGAAAGTCAAAACGGTATTCCCAAAAATCAAATTACGGTATTGCAGTGAAATGGAGACATCAGTTCCAAATGTATCAGCCAACACAACCACAAAGGTCAGATAATATGAATAATGCACCAGAACATTGAAATGATCCCAACAGAAAAGAATCAAACTCGCACCAAATGTCCACTATGTGGAGACATAATGCAAAGCAAATAATTTTTCCATTATAGTATTCTGTCTGTCTGTCTATTTGCCTGTTAAGTGTCTATCAGAAGGGGATTGTGCTTACAAGAAGTTCTAATATAGGCATAAAATGAAAAGAGCAGGCACAATTTGAACTTTACCCAACATAACTGAATAATGTAATGTTATCATACAACATTATTCCTGTGTAAAATCTAACTCAAGATGTGAAATGAGATCCTTCTTTAATGTCAAAAAGGAGAGTTGCTTGATTATAATTTTATGTGGGAACATAACCACCAAACGACCAAGGCTCAATTCAATTCAGTTCCTTGTTGTAAAAACTTTATTGAAGAATGAGGATAAGAAAAGGCCCGTGCTACTACATAAAGAAGAGAGAATACATAGAGTCCAATAAATGTATTCAGGAAAAACACAAAGCATTAAACATCATCTCGTTCCATGGAGCCATATGAAGTACCTTTGGGGCAGCCATAGGGTATTCTTCAGGTAAAAATAACTCCAGCTTAAAAACACCTCCTACATAGGATGGCCAGTCAGACCAGAAAAACAGAAAGAAATTAGATAAAATCATATTTTGTATCTTTGGATTAGACAAAACAATCCAAATTGAAAGCATGCTATTGGTATCATACCACTGAGTGGTCCAGAAATACAAGACAATAGGTACAAGACATGAGACAAACACATCTACAATATAACCACACAACATGAGGGTTGGAGAGTTTTTCCACCATATACTTCATTTTTCACTGTTACAGAGATCTAACCACATTGAGAAACAAGTAAATGAGAAAAAAGCTACAAGTGGCTGCTTATTTTCAAACATTAGATATTTTTTATGCCCACAACAAGAGAGAGAGAGAGAGAAGAGAGAGAGAGAGAGAGAGAAGAGAGAGAGAGAGAGAGAGAGAATACATACACTTCAACATAGATAATACATTCATTCAGAAGCTACCAACTCATCCATCAGCATGAACCAATATTTTTTATTAGATAAATATCTGATGAAACAACATGACATGAAACAAGAAACTACATGTACAAGGGAATAACCAGGGCAAGGAACAGAAACAAGACAGACTTGATAGACTTGTACCTGGTTGCAAAAACTTCAACAATTAAGTGATTTTATATAAATATTGTTGTTGGGATTAGGCCCAAGGCATCAGTCTCAAGAGACAAAGTAAAGAACACAGATTTAGAATTTTTAGCAAAATCCCTATACTTTCTCCACCCTCAGGAAGTTTAAAGATATCAAGAAGAGTTGAAAAGAACAGGGAGTATCACAAGGACTTAAAGTCCTCCATGAGGAACAATTAAGTGAAATAGTCCACATAAGAACACAATGGTTAACAATGAAAACTCACTCAACACCACACCAAAATGAGCATAAATTGAAAATATCACCCTTATAGGAACAATTATTCAGTTAACAGAAAATGCCTGCTCTGGTTACCTTCATAAGGAGACTGTGTTGGACCAAGAATCATTACATTGAAGTACCGCATATTGTCTTCAGAAGGAGATGCACTTATTCCTGGTGCTGCATTCATGCATCAAAAAAAACACTCAAGTGCCTTGAAGTTTAATATAACCCTCAATCGGAGATAAACAGGAATAACATCAAAGATTTATCCTCAATATGATCATGAGCAACTAGCGAAAAATGCAAAGACAGAACTACATGTTCAAGCTTCACATCCAATCACCCAAATTCCCACAATTGGCACCAGAGTAGCAATTTTTAACATATTAAAAGGAAAACTTAAAAGAGGCAGAAACAGTTGATACTTATGGCATGATTGATATGCTAGAAGGGAGTGAGAATTGAATAAGCACTCCCAAGTGCATTCTAAATACATTTTTGGTATAATTTAGTGCTAAGAATCCCCATTCCCAAAAGTATGGGTTAGTTTTTCCCTCCCTTCCAATGGGTTTAACCATTAACAATCAATCAAAATTATCCTCCTACCAACACAAAAAATCAATCGTATGCCTCTATCGTCTTCGACAACTTCCAATCCTGTCAACAATCAACACTAGCCAAACACTATGTATGTACTCCTTCTCCTTCTCCACATCTTGTATCTCTTCATCTTTATCTTAAATTCTAAACCATGAAAAAGGAGAATGTACAATGATTTTATTTTGTTTTTATTTTGTTGGGTCTTTATTTTTTTATGGAAAAAAAATAAAAGATTCATATCTGTGTGAGATTTTGTATATACATGTACATACATGGTTTAAGACCAAATGAAACCATAATAAACTTATTTATGCACAACATATTGAATAATAATTTTATATTAAAAAATTTCCACTTCAGTGTAATTTGGTCATTCAAAATAACTTTATTCATTTTTAATTACCAATCATGAAATTCAAATCAAGTAAGGAATTATCATTCCTTTCTCATTCCTTGTACCCTTTAGATTTTCATCATGCACCAGAGATCAATATTACCCCAAAAAGAAAACGCACACATATGACCCAAATTTACAAGGCAATAGAGCCGAAAAAATCCAAAAATAAGCTTCATTAACAAATCAGTCGACTGGTGGAAATTGCAAAGGACAACAATACAAGAGAAACATAGACACAAAACCAAACACACCAACGGACACCTGTATATTACAGTTCTGAAACAGAAAAACCAAAAAACATAAAAATAAAAAACAAAGAGATTACATTTTACGGAAGACGACATATAGACTCCTAGAAGTATAAAAATATGAGCTATTGTTATATTTTAGCTCGTCCATTTTAAGCTCAAACATTGAATTTACTTTCAATGCATGCATGCGTGGAAATGGAAGAGTTTACCTGGTTCGCTCAGAAGACGCTGGGTCTCCTATTAGATCAAAAGACAAAAGAAAACATCAAAATTACATAATTATGTGAATCAATACAATAAAATCAGCGCACACCAAAATCGAACAATTCCAACCCAAAAGCATCAAAATCTAGGGTTTAGACAGAAATTAAAAGAGGGATCGACAGTGCAACGAGAAGATCGGAGGTTGTACCTTGATGATTCTCCGAGGTAAATTGCTGTTGGCCATTGGATTGAATTTGGAAGCCTTTTTTTTCTTCCCTCGGTGCTTTTAGTCGGAGAGTTTACGCTAACAAAAAGGAATTTTTCTATGTTTTCTCTCACTAGGAAATGGGGAAGGGTTCGATCGTGGGAAATTTTGATGGTGCTACTATTTATTATCAATGAAAAAAAAAAATGATAAATCGTCTTTACTCTTTAAAATTAATCTAAAAGCATTTGCCCCTAACTTATTTTTATTATAGCTCTTAACCCCAATTGGCATTTTCTAATTAAAATTTTAAATTAACGCACTTTATTAGCTATCATCTTGCATTTTTTTCCCTCAAAAGCATAGCTTTGTAATATCTTTCTATTATTATCAATTACTGTTAGTGTAAATAATATTTATCGCAATATAATAAATATATATTTTCTTTATTTTTTTCTCAAAAATCAAGAAATAATTTCATTAATATTTTTTTATTATTATAAATGGTGAATACATGACAAATTATGGTGCCTTTATTATAAATAATATTAGTTGTAGTGCGTGTAACAAACTATGACATGAATAATAATTATAAATAATATGAATTGTATTACTCAAAATATTGAATTTTAATTCCTATATAATTATATAAATATTGTATTATCTGCTATCATGTGTAACTACTTACATATTTCGCATATTGTGATCGACAATATTTGTTATAAAATCTCATCATTTATTATAATATCGTTATTGACATTAGTAAAAATACAATACCAAATCTTTTGCTTAGCTTTTCAGCGAGAAAGATGGGCAATGCTCCTATACCTTTGTCAATAACAATTTTTTTAAAATTTTGATCTGAAAATGTCATTAGCTGGCAAAATATTATAATAAATATAAATTAAAAAAATATTTTTTTTTTAAATTTATTTTAAAAAATAAAATGTCAACATAATTAAATTTAGAGAGAAGAAGCGCTCTTTACCCAAATAAATATATAGACTTTTAGGGTGGTCAAAGCCTTCACCACAAAAAAATCTGGAAAATATATTTGGAAAGTGAGAGTTTATTTAGTGTTATTTTTTATATTTAAAAAAATAAAAAATATATGTACTTTTTGGGTGGTCAAAGCCTTGACCACAAAATAACCTCAAAAATATATTTTGAAATTGAGGGTTTGTTTAGTGTTATTTTCGATTTGAATAAAGAGATTGAAAAATTTGTAAAGAATGATAATGTCTTTCCATATTTTATTGTAAAATAATGTATTTTATAAGATATTTTTTAATATAAATATTTTATCAACGTTGTCTGTTATGATTGAAAAATATTTTTAATTATAAATATTGTATCAGTTGTTTCATCGTAGCTAGTTAATGTATAATAAAATGTATTATTATTCAATTGAAATAAATATTTTAAGGAAATAAAAATATATTTTCTCAAAATATTAATTCCAAATGTGTTTTTCATTCAAAAAGAAGGAAAATATTTTTCCAAAATATCACCTAACAAGACGGCGGATTTCATAATTTTAACTAATTCATTTTTGCATATCCTATTTTGAAGTGTCTAAAATCATTCATTGATTGGTTTCATCTTTCAAAAATATTTTTCGTGTTTGTCAGGTTTATTTTAAGTTAAATAAAATTACTTTTAAGTCATGATTCTTGTTTTTTTATTTTTTAGAAATTTAAATGGTTAACTTTTATTAATTTATATTCATTCCATATTGCGAACTTATGATTCATGTTACTCCATTTAAATTAGATTTCCTTCTTCTTTTTTTATATAATTTGAGCTTTTAAATTAATTAAATTATCATCACCTTCACAAAGACCCTTTCTTCCTGAGGGTCCTATTATTCAATAACTTAATAAAAGCACTCACATAATCTCAATTATTCTGTTTTCCAATACACCTTCAATTGAGGGGCCTCTTATTTTAACTTAAATCTTTTTTTTCTATAAAAAAATCAATACATAAAGTTTTGGTCACTTAGTTGAAATTTGATGTCATTGGATTTATTTATTTTTCTTTTGCAAATAATATTTTATCTGTTTGTAAATACTTTCTACTAATAATAATTTCAAGTTTTAATTTATTTGTCGAAAAAAAAAATGTCCTTTTAGTTTTTTTCTTTATTTAAAAAATAATTAAGGATTCGAACATAAAATTTCAACTTCAAATTTAATTCATTTCGAGTTTC